>VWZE01007054.1:195918-234511 GCA_013396675.1 Eubucco bourcierii | reverse complement strand
GGAGTAGATGATCTCTGAGATCCCTTCCAACCTAAGCCATTCTGGGATGATTCTGTGATAGTAAGCCTGCTGAGAGCTTGACCTTCTGTATTTGGAGTTGCTTGTCAGCTTCTGCACCCAAAGCTGGTGATTTGGCTGGCCAGAATGCCTTTGTGTGGTGGGCATACCTGAGCCTATCTCCTGCCTATGAACTGAGCACCCTGTGTCCACCCTAGCAAAACCTGGTCCCCTCCCTGATGCCAGGCTCCTGGGATGAATATTTGGCAATGTGGTTGGTGGCTGGGGAAAGTCATTCTCCTGCCTTGCTTGGTGGCTGTGGCAGGGATTGTGATGCTAGGGAAGCAACATGAGCACCCCCCAGGCACAGAGATCACTCTGTGCAAGGCCAGGCTGGATGGGGCTCTGAGCAATCTCATCTAGTGTGAGGTGTCTCTGCCCAAAATTGGGTGATCTTTGAGGTCCCTTCCAACTTGTGACAGCTTTGTAATTCTGATCTTTGAGGTCCCTTCCAACTTGTGACAGCTTTGTCATTCCGTGTGACTGAAGGATGGGAGAAGGACTGGGAACCCAGAGGGGCTCCATCATCACGTAAAGGGAAGAGGAGAGGACGTGTTTTGCGTCCTGCTTTCGTGTCATTCCTTTTGCCTCCTTTGTTTTCTCCTCTGGACTTCCCACCATCCTCTCAAGGCTGGAGCTGGCCCCTCTTGGAGAAGCCAAGCCAAGCTGTGGGCTCAGTTAAGCCTGGCCCTGGTGTCAGCTGAGGTTTTTGCAGGATATTGCCCACGATTTGGTTAAGGATGCAAAGGTGCTTGGTGTTTTCCCATTGTTTCAGGTTACTAGGGAAACCTGGTGAGTCAGAACCCTTTCCAGGCTGGGACTTGCCCAGCTCCCCTACAGCACATTGGTGGGATTATTATTCCCCAGGGCTGAGCAACAAAGAGGAAAATCCCACAGAAGAGAGTGTCAGGGACAAAAAAAAAAAAAAATCAAACTTGTGGCTTTAATTGTAACCCAGGGTTATCTGAAAAGCCCAGATGGGAGCACAAATTGCTCAAGACATTGATTTGTCGAGCTTGGGTGGTGATTTGGGTGTATGCGGGCAACCTAAAATATTGGACCAATTATAGTCCTTCTGGTGAGGGGGGAGGGGGGGCTTAGTGGTTCAGTAGCCATCTCCTTCCTATCTAACAATAATAATAAGAAATACCTTTGCTGTCTCTCTTGGGCACACACATGCTTTTTTTCCCCTACCCCCTCTATAGACTCATGTGGTTGTTGCTATGTTTTTTTGGGACAACAGAGCCTGTTGCATAGAGAGCTGTGATAAAATCTAGTCCTACTTTGCAGACCAAGCCTCCCTCTCTCTCCATTCCATATGGTGACATGGGGCAGCCCTTGTAGAGGGTGACCTACATCACCATGTGCACACCCTTGACCTCCCTGTGTAGATGCAGCAAGACCAAAAATGTGGTCAGGAGAACTTTTGCCCCGGCCCCAGAAAACAGGCTTGGGCTAAGCCTATCAACCTCAAAATTGAGCAAGAGAAAAATCAAGTCAAGGAGTTTTAAAGATGACTTGGCTGTTCTGGGGGTTTTGAAATGTCAGCTATTCTGCTGGTTTGGCAAATTCTTCTCATGTCTCTCTCCCTCTTTGTTTTCCTTCCCTGAAGAACAGCGAGGTCTAGACGTTGCTAGTGCGGTTTTGGTGTCGAGAGCTCACGTCTGGGGCTGCAGACTTGGGGCTGGCCAGAGCCTTGCAGGGATTTAGGTAGGCAACCTCACTCCCTCCCAGTTGTTCTTGCTGGTTTGCCTTTAATGCACATCTAGCCTTAAGGGCTTCTCTGTTTTAGGTGGAAAAAAACCCCAAAACCACCCTCTTTTAAGTGAAATAAGAGAGCATTTCTTGTCAGTTTAAGCAGGCAAGGCAGCTAATACCACGGCTGAGAGGGATAAGGAGATCTCTCCCCTATCTCTCTTCAGGGTGGTGGGTCCTTTCACTTTACTGAGCAGGTATTTTGGGGTAGATTTTCTCTCAGGAAATCAATTCAGTTAATGGCATCCACAGAGGACAAGGGGAGTCGTTCCAAGCTTGCAAACTGCTCTCTGGGCCACTTTCCAACCCTGCTGCTGATTGAACCAGCTCCAGAGCAAGCTGATAGGAGCAGGGAGATGATGCTTGACCTCCCCAGCTCCATCCTGACTTCTTCCATATGCCCTGGGAGGGGGATGCTGGCTCTGACACTCCCCACAAGAAGCTTGGGTGGACTGTGGTGGGATTACAACCACAGGGGCAGCAAGCAATGAGCCCTTTTGATTTTTATGTACTTCTTTTCCTCAATCAATTATTTATATCAGGTTATTAAGTGCATAGCCTTGGGCAGTCTGGTTCCACATCTGCTTTCTGAATTAGTCAGAAAGGTCACAGCAGAGCTGATATCTGTTAGGTACAGATCCCTGCCTAAATGCTGCCCTCCTCCAGACAAAACAGGGGCTGGGGTTTAGGGTTAACCCTTTGGTTCAGAGGCTGGAGAGTGAATCATCCCTGCTAACTGGGGGACACTGGCACTGCTTTAAAAGGGAGATTTAGGGGACTAAATCACATCTTGGAGCAATTCAAGAAATCAAACTTGGGGTTTGATGGTCTCAATGGTCTTTTCCAACCAAACCAATTCTATGATTTTATCCCAATCACAACAAGAAGTTATGAACTGAGGATGGGCTGTGCAGCCTTGTCCTTCCACACTGATGAGGAAGTGACCCCACAGGCCTTGCAGCCTGTGCATTCAAAGGGATGCATTAATGGGAATGGGCTGGCAACTGATTGATTTTTTTTGTTTTGTTTTATTTTGTTTTTTGTTTTGATTTGTTTTAATCACTTTTGCTGCATTCAAGACCTGGCAGACCTCTTAAAACTCAGGGCCACTCTGTGGGAGCATTAGTTCTGTCATAGGGAAATGTTAATGCTGGGGTTTTGGGTTTGAAAATGGCCTGAGTGGGGATTTCCAATAGCCTGTAAATCGTCGCTGGGGTGAGTATTGTAAAGCCCTCCTGCCTTCTGAGAGTTGCAATTAACAGCTCAATGTCCAAATGGAGATCAGTGACAAGTGGGGACCCTCAGGAGTCATTACTGGGACCAGTGCTGTTCAACATCACAGTATCACCAAGGTTGGGAGAGACCTCAAAGCTCATCAAGTCCAACCCATTACCACAGACCTCAAGACTAGACCATGGCACCAAGTGCCACGTCCAAACCCACCTTGAACACCTCCAGGCACGGTGACTGCACCACCTCCCTGGGCAGCCCATTCCAGTAGCCAATGACTCTCTCAGTCAAGAACTTTCTCCTCACCTCGAGTCTAAACATCTTTGTCAGTGACATGGATTGGGGCATCCTCAGCAAGTCTGGGGATGACACCAAGCTGTGTGGTGCAGCATTCATAATTCATTTCACTTTTCTAGTGCCTTGTCCTTTTTGCCTTTTCCCTTACCTAGAATCATAGAATGGTTTGACCTGGAAGGGACTTCCAAAGGCTACCAAGTCTAACTGCCACTACACTGAGCAGGGACATCCTCCACTAGATCAGGTTGCTCACAGCTTTGTTGAACCTGACCTTCAATATCTCTAGGGATGGAGTCTCAGTTACCTCCCTGGGCAGCCTGTTCCAGTGTTCCACCACCCTCATGGTGCAAAACTGGTTTCTAACATCCAGTCTAAATCTTTTCTCATTTCAAACCATTGGCCCTCCTCCTGTCACTGCAGGCTTTTGTAATCAGTCCCTCTGCAGCTGCTTCAGGTACTGAAAGGCCACTAGTAGGTCTTTGTGGAGCCTTCTCTTCTGCAACCTGAACAAACCCATTCCTTCAGCCTGTCCTCACAGGAGAGGTGCTCCAGCCTTCTGATCATCTTTGTGGCCGTCTGGACCAAATCCTTCAGGTCCATATCCTTCTTGTGTTGAAGGCTCCAGAGCTGCATGCAATACTCCGAGTGAGGTCTCAGCCGAGCGGAGTGGAGTGATAGAATCACCTCTCTCAACCTCAAAAGTACTCTCAAAAGTAGCACCATGCTACTTTTGGTGCAGCCTGGCATGGCATTTGCCTTCTGGGCTACAGGTGCCCATTGCTGGCTCATGTCCAGCTTCTCATGCACCAGCATCCCCAGGTCCAAGCAGACACTGTTGGCTCGTCTGGATGTCTTCTTCTTGATAGCACTTAGGAGTAGAATTTGCTTATTCACCCTAGAAACACAAAAGGAAGAGGCTAGAGCTTGTTGTTTCCTCTGCAAAGTCGTTTTTAATGGCCGACATTGATTGATGTCTTACTGACTCACAAGCCCTCCTTGGTCTTTTCCTTGTGTTGTCTTCTCCTGGGGGTTCTGGAGTGGTAGGTCAAACTTGACTCACTGGTACAGCTGAGTAATGCTCTTGCTCTCTTCTCCCCCCCAAAGCCATTTTTAATTTCCACCCAAGGCAAGGATGTTTCAGACTGAAGCATTTCCTTCCCTCCGAGGAATTCATGCTTTGAAGGGGGTCACTGTGTGATGCTAGTTGGTGGAGGCAGCTCCCCTGTGGGAAAGGCAGCTCCCCTGTGGGAAAGGCAGCTCTCCTCTGTACTCTTGATGGGATGGGTGATGTCATGGACCATCTGAGCCACCCCCATCCTGGGGAAATCAGGCTTATTCCAGCTTTTTGACTTTGTGTTATTTTACACAGGGGAAAATAAAAAGGAGGAGGGAGATGAGGTCTTTGCACCTGGTCTTCTGTGGTCTTGGAAAGGAGGGTAGGATGCTGAACGAGGGAGTGTGGAGGACAGAAGTGGGTTAAGAGATGAGATTATCTTAACTTGAGGTGCTGGAGCATGTCCAAGGACTGGCAGTGAGGCCTTGAGAACAGGTCTTGTGAGGAGCAGCTGAGGGAGCTGGAGTTGTTTAGCCTGGAGAAAAGGAGGTTGAGGGGAGAGCTCCTCATTCTCTACAACTCCCTGAAAAGAGGTTGGAGCCAAGTGAGGGTTGGTCTCTTCTCCCAAGAAATGCACAATTAGAAAGGGCCTCAGGAGTCACTAGGGAAGCTTTAGATTGGACATTAGGATAAATTTCTTCCTCAGAAGGGTTGTCAAGACCTGGATCATGCTGCCCAAGGCAGTGGGGGAGTCCCCATCCTTGGAGGGATTTCAAAGCCTTGTAGATGTGGTGCTGAGGGTCATGATTCAGCGATGACCTGGCAGTGCTGGCTCAATGGCTGGATTTGATGATCTGCAAGGGTGTTGGTTTCCCACTTTATGATTTTATTCTATGAACTACTTCTCTGTTTTATTTCCCTCCCTTCTCCAGGTGGATGAAATTTATCATGATGAGTCCCTGGGTGTTCACATCAACATCGTGCTGGTCAGGATGATCATGGTGGGGTACCGCCAGGTAAGTACAGTGCTCAGATATGGGAAGGGGAAGGTGATCCCATTCAAGCAGGCTCCTGCTTTTCTGCTGCATTCCCATCTTAAGCCTTGACCCACCAGTGAAAGAAGGCTACCAAAATGCAGCATAGACACAGCAGGCATCTTTTACTTCCCCCAAGGCTGGCAAGCATGTAGAGCACCATGGCTTAGTGTCTCATCACTGTAACTCATGTGACCAAAGAGGGTCAGATGCCCTCTGGAGCTTGTCTGCATCCAATTGTAGCACTTAGGTAAGTCCCAGCTTGGAAAAATGTGGCTGCTTAGATCAACTGTTGAAGCTTAAGAGAGAACTGTGCTGAGCAGGGATGAATTCAAACCCTCATCCAACTGCTTTTTGGAGCCTAAAGGTCTGGAGAACCCCATAGCTGTTCAGCCCCAGGGCAAAGAGAGGTCCATGGGGAGTTGGGTGGGATGTGGGGAGAGCCATGAGAGGGCTTCCTGAGGAGCTCTAGGGTGGCAGTAAGTGGAGAGACAGAGGAGCTGGATGTCAGTGAAGAGAAACCAAGCCTTGGATCTCTGCCATCCCAACCAGTACCTCCAGTCCCTCTTGTGCTGGAGGCCTCAACACTGGACGCAGCACTGCAGGTGGGATCTCCCTTACAGAATCACAGAATGTCAGGGGCTGGATGGGACCTTGAAAGCTTATCTAGCCCAGCCCCCCTGCCAGAGCAGGATCACCTAGACCAGATCGCACAGGAACGCATTCAGGCAGATTTTGAATATTTCCAGAGAGGGAGACTCCACAACCCTCATGGGCAGCCTGTTCCAGGGTTCTGTCACCCTCACAGTGAAAAAAAATGTCCTCATGTTTGAATGAAACTATGTCTCAGCTTCCACCCATTGCTCCTTGTCCTGTCATGAGGCATCACTGAGCAGAGCCTGGCTCCAGCCTCCTGGCACTCGCCCTTTATAACATTTATAAACTTTGATGAGGTCACCTCTCAGTCTCCTCTTCTCGAAGCAGCACAACCCTAGCTCCCTCAGTCTCTCCTTATAAGAGAGATGCTCCATTCCCTTCATCATCTTTGTGGCTCTGTGCTGGACTCTCTCAAGCAATTCTATGTCCCTTTCGAGCTGGAGAGCCCAGAAATGAACACAGTACTCCAGATGTGGCCTCACCAGGGCAGAGTAGAATCATAGAATGGTAAGGTTGGAAGCGACCTCAAGGATCATCTAGTTCCAACCCCCTGCCATAGGCAGGGACACCTCCCACTAGTACAGGTCACTCAAGGCCTCGTCCAGCCTGGCCTTGAACACCTCCAGGGAGGGACCATCCACAGCCTCCCTGGGCAGGGAGGGAGTAGAGGAGCAGGAGAACCTCACTCGGCCTCCTAGCCACAGCCCTTCTAATATACCTCAGAATGGCATTGCCCCTCCTGACCACCAGAGCTTATTGCTGGCTCGTGCTCAACCTCCCATCCACTAGGACCCCCAAATCCTTTTCACCTTCACTACCTTCCAACAGGTCAGTCCCCAAACTATTCTGGTCCCTGGGGTTGTTCTTGCCCAGGTGCCAGACTCTATCTGTACCATTAGATTTCTTCCTGCCTAGCCCTCCAGCCTAAGTGAACCTGTGTTTGCTCCCCAGTCAGTCAGCCTGATCGAGCGGGGGAACCCTTCGCGGAGCCTGGAGCAGGTCTGCCGCTGGGCCCACTCGCAGCAGCGCTCCGACCCCCAGCACGCCGAGCACCACGACCACGCCGTGTTCCTCACCAGGCAAGATTTTGGTCCCGCAGGTATGCAAGGTACTGTATTTATCTCGATCAGGTATGTGCAGTTTGCTGGGGGAAAGCCAGCCAGGGGAGAGGATTTCCTGCAAGCACAGCCCATTAAGGTCTGCAAAAAACTTCTGACCGTTGGTATTTCTTTTCATGGGAAGTAGAAGAAAGAGAATTCATCCAGAGCACGACCCTGAATGGTAAAAGAAAAACAAACATCTTTATTCATTCTGCCCTTCCTTTGGTTTCCTGCACCAACCCTCTCCTTGTCCCACAGTGCCTTAAAAAGTCGTGAATAACATAGAACAGATGGAATATCACAGGGAACCTTCATGGGGCAAATCCTTTCTGTCCTCTGGAGGGCCTTTAAAACCTATTGTTAAGTAGGTTGGTTTCTTGGCTTTCTTAGGTCTTGGCCGTCAAACAGTGGGAGTGGGTCCAGAGGAGGGGCACAAAGATGAACAGAGGGCTGGAGAACCTTTCCTGTAGGGACAGGCTGAGAGAGCTGGGATTCTTCAGCCTGGAGACAAGACGAGTTTGGGGAGACCTTAATAGCAACTTCCAGTACCTGAAGGGGGCTGTGAGAAAGCCAGGAAGGAACTTTTAATAAGGGCTTGTAGTGATAGGATGAGAGGGAATGGATTGAAGCTAGAGGAGGGTGGGTTTAGACTGGACATTGATAGATACCTCATCACTGAGGTGTTTTCCAGTATCTGAAGGGGGCCTGCAGGAAGGCTGGGGAGGGACTATTGACAAGGTCTTGCAATGACAGGAGAAGAGGCAATGGGTTTGAACTGGCAGAGGGGAGATTTAGCCTGGATGTTAGGAGGAAGTTGTTTGCAGTGAGGGTGGCGAGGCACTGGAATAGGTTGTGGCTGCTCCCTCCCTGGAGGTGTTCAAGACCAGGTTGGACAAGGCCTTGAGTAACCTGTATTAGTGGGAGGTGTCCCTGCCTATGGCAGGGAGTTGGAACTAGATGATCCTTGTGGTCCCTTCCAATCTTACCATTCTGTGATTCTATGCTCTATGTGGTGCTCTGCAGACATAGGTCAGTTTGCTTGGCATGTGATGAGAATCAGGTGTTTATTTAATCCTGGGGTTGTGGCTCAGCAGCTTGGGTTCACCAAGCCCTTCAGAGGTTACTGTCTGGGCTTGTTTTGAAAAATGAAATTATTATGACAGGAGAAGTTTCCTTTAGAAGTGCCAAGCTGAGTGCTGCAGATGTCATTGCAGAGGGAAAGGAGGCCCTCCAGAGGGACCTAAAGAAGCCTGAGAAGTGAGCCAGTATGAACATCATGGGGTTCAACAAGGCCAAGTGCACGATCCTGCACCTGGGTTGGAGCATCCCCTGATATCAACACAGACTGGGGAATGAAGGGCTGGAGAGCAGCCCTGTGAAGGAGGATTTGGGGAGGCTCGTGGGAGAAAAACTGAAGATGAGCCAGTACCGCGCACTTCCAGCCCAGAGCCAGCTGTGGCCTGGGCTGATATCCAGCAGCATGGGCAGCAGGGAGAGGGAGGGGGTTCTGCTGAGACCTCACCTGCAGGGCTGGGGCCAGCTCTGGAGTCCTCAGCACAGGAGAGAGACATGGACAGGGCCAGAGGAGGTCACGAAGATGATCTGAGGACTGGAAGCCCTGTGTTGTGAGGTCAGGCTGAGAATGTTGAGGTTGTTTAGCCTGGAGAAGAGAAGGGGCTGGATTGAGACTAGAAAGAGGGAAGAAATATTTTACATTGGGCCAGGTTGCTCAGTTTGCTGGTAGATGCCCTGCATTCCTGGAACCATTCCAGGTGAGGTCGTTTGGGGCTGTGAGCAACCTGCTCTACCTGCGGATGTCCCTGGACATCTTGGATGACCTTGAAAGGTCTTTTCCCACCCAGACCATTCTGTGGTTTGGTTCTATGATTTAGTGTAGGTGGACACCTTGGAGTATGTTCACTCAGCTGATAAATAGAAAGATTGAGGGAAACTCTCCTTCTAACCCCCACTTGGGGGCCTTGTGCCTGGGATGCTGATAACTTCTGGGTGTCCAGGAGTTACTTGTCCTTTGTCTCATCAGGCACTCAGTCTGCTCAGTGTGTCCACCAGGTGTTGACTTCAGAGCTGTAGGAAACTTTTACTTTTTAGCTTTAATCTCTTTGTTATTGGCCAGCTGCATAATTCCAGTACCTGCCTGCTCCTTCCGCTTGGGGCTTAAGCTGAGGGCAATCACATCCTTTCTTCTCCACCCTCTTCCAGGATGATTAGTCACCAGCTTGATGTGGAGCACCATGAGGGTGGTGGCATGTGGGCTTCATGGCCACCATGTTTTGGCCCATCTATGTGCAGGAGGACAGATGCAGGGTTGTGCATCCATCCTTGGGTTATCAGTAACCTGCTGCTACTGCAGCTCAGCCTCTGTCCCCTGGACAGACTTCTCCCAGCATGGTCCTGCCCTGCTTTTGCCTCTTGGATCCTCCAGTCCTTCCTTCACTAACTTTCTTCCCTTTGTTGGCAAAAGTATTTTAAAAAAATAATAGATATTAAAAAAAAAAAAAAAAATTGGGAAATTTGGGAAATGTTTTTTTTTAGAAAGTGCCAAGGAATTAATTGAATCAGGCAGAAATTGTGTGAGAAAAAAGAAAGGGGAAATCATCCCCAAAATGGAGGTGACACATTGTTGAATGCGTGGGGAGAAGATGGCCTTGCCCAGAGCTGCCCCATTGCACTGGACTGATCGAGGGCTGAGGGCTGGGGAGGTGCATGGCCCTTCCTGGCTCTGCCTGGGCCTGCTGTTTGGTGCATGTGTGGGTGAATGGCAGGGGTCTCCTGAAGCCTGTGCTGAGCAGGACTGGGATTTTGGGGTGGCCTGGAGGACACCTTGTGCCTTACCTTCTCTCTCTTCCTTTCTTCCTTGTTTTTGTTAATAAAGAATGCAGGGGGTGGCATTTTTGGGCTGGCAGACGGTGGTCACCAGGACAGGTAGAGCACCCATGGGTTCCCACCAACACTGATAAGGCAGCCTTGGTTCACCACAGGCACTGATAAGACAGCCTTGGTTCACCATAGGCACTGATAAAGCACCCACGGGTCCCCACCAACACTGATAAGGCAGTCTTGGGTCCCCACCAGCACAGATAAAGCACCCATGGGTTCCCACCAACACTGATAAAGCAACCTTGATTCACCACAGGCACTGATAAGGCAGCCTTGAGTCCCCACCAGCACCAACAGAGTGCCCATGGGTTCCCACTAACACTGATAAAACAGCCTTGAGTCCCCACCAGCACCAATAAAACACCTACAGGTCCCCACCAACACTGCTGAAGAAGCCTATGGTCACCATCAACGCTGATAAAAAGCTTCCATGGGTCCCTTTGCTGCCCCCACACTGACATGAGGCCACTGAGTCTCACTGTAACCTGACCCTGCTTTTGGCACTGGTAACAGACTGGTCATACTGGTGAGCCAATCCTTGGGTTGCCATCCAAGTGACCTGGGCAGCTCCTCCTCTTCAGTACTTTCCTCTGTGTTTTCTGCTCCTCTTGCACTGAAGGCAGGCCATGGGCTGTTTGGTTTTTTTAATCTCTCGTTTTTGCTCCCCTCCCTCAAAAGTTTCCCCTCTCCTCTCTTCCTTTCTGTCCATCCCTTCTCTCTTGCCTCAGGCTACGCACCGGTGACGGGGATGTGCCACCCGCTCCGCAGCTGCACCCTCAACCACGAAGATGGCTTCTCCTCAGCGTTCGTCGTTGCCCACGAGACTGGCCACGTGTAAGTGCTGGGGGGACCTTCTGGTGGCCTTCCAGTGCTTAAAGGGGCTATGCGAAAGCTGGGCACGGACTATTGAGCAGGTCCTGTTGTGTTGGGACAAGGGGTGGTGGGACCATGAGATTTAGTCCAGACAGAAGGAAGAAATTATTTCTACTGAGGGTGGTGAGATACTGGCTCAGGTTGGCCAGGAAGGTGTTAAATGCCCCATGCCCTGGTTCCAGGGATGGAACGCTGTTTTAGTTGGAACAGACCTTTAAGATCATCGAGTCTGGCACTGCCAGGTCATCACTAAACCATGTCCCTCAGAGCCACATCTACGCAGCTTTTAAAACCCTCCATGGATGGGGAATCAACTGCTGCCCTGAACAGCCTGGTCCAGGGCTTGACAACCCTTTCAGGGAAGAGATGTTCCTAATGTCCAACCTGAACCTCCCCTGGCTGTTGAGGCTCTTTCCTCTTGTCCTGTCACTTGTTCCTTGGAAGAAGAGATCAGCCCCTACCTCACTTCCACTTCCTTTCAGGAAGTTGCAGAGAGCAATAAGTTGTCCTCTCAGCCTCCTTTTCTCCAGGCTAAACACTTCCAGTTCCCTCAGCCACTCATCCCCAGACCTGTTCTGCAGATCCTTCACCAGCTTCATTGCCCTTCTCTGGATCTGTTCTAGCACCTCAATGTCCTTCTTGGAGTGAGGGGCCCAAAACTGAGCCCAGTACTCAAGGTACCGCCTCACCAACGCTGCGTACGGGGGAACAGTCACTCCCCAGGTCCTGCTGACCTCATTGTTGCTGATTCAACTTGCTGTAGTTGCAGCTGTCCACGATTACTGCAGGAGAGTTGGGCTAAATGACCTTTAAAAGTTCCTTCCAACCCAAACCTTTCAATGATTCTGTGATTCTAAGTCATGGGGGCTGAGCTGGCTGCCCCCATGAGCAGAGTGACGAGCGTGGTGGTACCCCTCCCTTTGCAAAAGGCACTTTCTGGTGGTGTAAAACCCTGGAGAACCTGACTTGACACCTCCTTTCCCCACCAGATTAGGCATGGAGCACGATGGGCAAGGCAACCGCTGTGCTGATGAGACCAGCATGGGGAGCATCATGGCACCGCTGGTCCAGGCTGCCTTCCACCGCTACCACTGGTCCCGCTGCAGCAAGCAGGAGCTCAACCGTTACATCCAGTGAGTGGGCTGCAACCAGGAGGAGATCTTCTCCCTTCAGAGGTGGTGTGAATGCCTGCAGCTTGCACCCAGCAGCTCCTGCAGGAAGCAACCAGTGCCCAGTTTCCTATTTGGGAGGACTTATTTTGGCCAGGATAGCAAAAATGGGTCACATGTAAGACATGTTTTGGTATTCTGACCAAAACAAGTCCTCCCAAACAGGGAGGACTTTTTTTTTTTTTGCTTCTACTGGTGGCTTGATTCCTTGCACAAGTCTCAGTTGAGTTTGAGCTGTGAAGGCTGGAGGCAAATAGGAACCTGATAAAAGCTGAAGATGTCGACAGAGCAAAAACTTTTTGCTGGTGGAGCCCAGATCCATGTCTTAGATGCTTTTGCCATTTGCTTTGCCCCTCTGTGGTTTCCCCTTTAGGCTATGAAATAATTTGTGTTCCATCATGAGGTGGTGGAGAAACATGCCAGGAGCTTTCTGTGCATCAGGACCAAGAAGAGCAGCAGGAATGCAAGTGGTGGTGGTGGTACCCACTAGCACCAAAGTGCTCTGTGGAGCTGCAGTCTTTGGAGGCCTTTGAGCAGTTTGCCTTTGCTGGAAACGTGTTTTTCAGCAGTGGGTAGTTGGTGTCATTTAAATTTCTCAATAGCTGAGTATGGGGTGAGGGCTGGAGGTGAGGGAAAGGTTGAGGGAGGGAAGAAGAAGTCTTCTATGTCTGACTGTGCTTTGCTTCTGTCCTACATCTCTGCAGCTCCTATGACTGCCTCTTGGATGACCCCTTTGAGCACCAGTGGCCCACTTTACCAGAGCTGCCAGGCATCAACTACTCCATGGATGAGCAGTGCCGCTTCGACTTCGGCGTGGGCTACAAAACTTGCACAGCAGTGAGTAGGGGGTACAAGGCTGAATTGTGTGTCCCCCACCCAGGGACCCACAGCCAGGTGCTGCAGGGGCAAGGAGGGGTGCTGGAGCTCCCTGTCCCACCCCAGCTCTATTCTGTTCCCCAGTTCCGCACCTTTGACCCCTGTAAGCAGCTATGGTGCAGCCACCCAGACAACCCCTACTTCTGCAAGACCAAGAAGGGGCCACCACTGGATGGGACTGAGTGCTCTCCAGGCAAGGTAGGGGCTGGTCCTGCGTGCTCCCTCTCTGGCAGAGGACAGGGACATCATATAGGGTGGGTGGGTGGTGGGTGCCTTTTTTTTTCTGTTTTTCAACTGGTGTTACTCCTTATTTTCCCCAGTTTAGGCTCAGATGAGGACTTTGGTTGTCCTTCTGGTCTGCTGCAGAGAAACATTTTTTTTTTGTCACCTGTCAAAAGAATAATTACATCATTGCACATCCAATCTCGTGATGTCATCAGGGTTTTACCTTAGGCTGTCTTAGCATGCCCATTACCACAGAATGAAAGTGTGAATATGTTGGAAGAGCTGCTATCTCATGTAGGTTTTGGGTGGTCTTTTGCTGGAGGGTGGCTGGTCATGAAGTATCCAACAACTGTTCACCTGACATCCAGGGAGACCTGGACAGGCTGGAGAGTTGGGTGGAGGGTAACCTCATGAAGTTCAACAAGCTCAAGTGTAGGGTTCTGCACTTGGGGAGGCTGCACCACTACAGCTTAGGGGCTGACCTGCTGGAAAGCAGCTCTGTGGAGAAGGACTTGGCAGTCCTGGTGGACAAAAAAGTTCCCCATGAGCCAGCAATGTGGCAATCCTGGCACAGGTTGCCCATAGAGGTGGTAGAAGCCTCATCCCTGGCACCATTTCCAGGTCAGGTTGTTTGGGGCTCTGTGCAGCCTGATCTTAGTTGCAGATGTCCCTGCTGGCTGCAGGAGGGACTAGATGACCTTTTAAAGTTCCTTCCAACCCAAACCATTCTGTGGTTCTAGGAAATGATTCAGCTTGCTCATCCCTAAACTAGCCTGGAGTTCAGCTCTGCTATTGCATGTTCAGGGACCACTCCTGGTCCTGCTTCCCACTGAGGGGCATGCCTGAGTGTGTGCTGAAGAGCTTCTTCTTCCTCCTGTGCTTTGCAAACTGTGAGCCATTTCTGTGGTGCTGTGGGTGCAGGAGGCTTCTCTTTGCTGCTGCTGAGTGCTTTGAAAGGGGCAGGTGTGGAACTCCTCCACTTTCTCTCCTTTGCTCTGGTGAGACCACACCTTGAGTATTGTGTTCATCTTTGCGAACCTCAATACAAGAGGGATATTGAGGTGCTGGAGTGAGTGCAGAGCAGGGAAAGGAAGAAGGTGAAGGGCCTGGAGAATAAATCTTATGGAGAGTGACTGAGGGAGCTAGAGCTGGTTAGTTTGAAAAAGGGGAGGCTGAGGGCAGACCTCATTGCTGTCTATAACTGCCTGAAAGGAGGTTGTGGAGAGATTGGTGTTGGTCTCTTCTCACAGGTAAACAGTGATAGAACAAGAAGGAATGGCCTTAAGCTTGATTGCGTGGGTTTAGACTGGATATCAAGGCCAGGTTGGACGAGGCCTTGAGTGACCTGTGCTAGTGGGAGGTGTCCCTGCCTCTGGCAAGGGGTTGGAACTGGATGATCCTTGAGGTCCCTTCCCACATTACTATTCTTTGATTCTATATTAGGAAGCACTTGGGCTACCCAGGGAGGTGGTGGAGTCACCAACCCTGGATGTGTTTCAGAGTCGTTTGGATGTGGTGCTTGGGGCTGTAGTTTAGGGTGAACCTTGTAGAGCAGGGATATCGGATGGACTTGGTGAGGCTCTTTTCCAACCAGAACGTATCTGTAATTCTCTTCCCTTCCAGTGGTGCTTCAAGGGTCACTGCATCTGGAAGACCTCAGAGCAGCCTTACAGCCAGGATGGCAGCTGGAGCTCCTGGTCCAAGTTTGGCTCGTGCTCCAGGACCTGCGGGGGAGGTGTGCGCTCGCGCAGCCGGAGCTGCGACAACCCACCGTAGGTTTGCCCTCCGCTCCCTGCTTTCACTGCCCCCTGGAGCCGGGAGAGCAGCAGAGCCAGAACTTGCTTGCTCCTCACCTTCTCTGCTTGCTTGGTGGGGGTGGAGACATCTGCTCCTGCATGAGCTGTGCCATGTGTTTGGTCATGTTTGCTCAACACGAGCCTGCAGTGTGAGTGCAACCCAGACAGGCAACCAAANTATCTGAAGGGGGCCTACAGGAAGTCTGGGGAGGGACTATTGACAAGGTCTTGTAATGACAAGGCAAGGGGCAATGGATTTAAACTGGCAGAGGGGAGATTTAGACTGGATGTTAGGAGGAAGTTGTTTGCAGTGAGGGTGGTGAGACACTGGCACAGGTTGCCCAGGGAGGTTGTGGCTACTCCCTCCCTGGAGGTGTTCAAGGCCAGGTTGGAGGAGGCCTTGAGTAACCTGTACTAGTGGGAGGTGTCCCTGCCTATGGCAGGGGGTTGGAACTGGATGATCTTTGAGGTCCCTTCCAACCTTACCATTCTATGATTCTATGGTTTGAACAGCATCCCTCACTCCTGATGCTCTTTTAGCTCGCTGTGCTAGTTTGAGGCTAATTGGAATATTTTGATGAAATTAATTAGATTATAGGCTGTGAAAAGCAAACAATGGTGAGGTCTACTTCATTCATAGGCTTGCTGAGATGTATAAAAACAAGGACACAAACATAGATAACAGAGAGTCTCTCTTTCTGGGAGCTGGTGTGTCTTCTGGGCTTCTGCTGTGTAACCCAACTAATCACTCTGATTCTAACCCCCTTTGTTGATCCTCCAAACTCACCTTACACATAAGGCAGACCCTGGGGTTAGGTAGAGATGTTGAAAGAAGGTGGAAGGGTGATCAGGAGCCCCTCCTGGGGACTCTGATTTCTGGGAGGGGAATTGTGTTTCTGTATTACCTTTAACTTGTATATTTCTGTAACTATTCATGTATATTCTTTATATGTCTGCTTGCATATTGTGCTAAACTGTAAATATAGATTCAGTCCTTAACTTCCAGCTGGCCGGGTGTAGTCAGGGTGATTTTCATACTGTGGAGGGGGTTGGGTAGCTCCCAACCAATCACACTCACCCACTGTGTTTTCCAGCCCGGCCTATGGTGGCCGACACTGCCCAGGAGCCACCTATGAGTACCAAGTGTGCAACACTGAGGAGTGCCCAGGGCCCTTCCAGGATTTCCGTGCGCAGCAGTGCTCCAAGCGCAACTCCTACTACACTCACCAGAGCAGCAAGCATTCCTGGCTTCCTTATGAGCATCATGACGGTGAGCAGCTCCTAGCAAAGGAGGAGTAACCAAATCGCCTTCATCTCAGAGGAGGCCATGCTGGTGGCTGTCACCAAGGGATGGATGGAGGCTGTGCCAGCTGTGCGGGTATTGGATTGTGGACAGCTTCAGAGATGGAAATTGGAGTGCAGTAAGCTGACATCACATAGCTGGATCTTTAAAATCAATCTCCTGAACTTGGCCTCAGTTGTCATGTAGAGAAGCCCAGATGTCACTGTGGTTCCTGCTGTCTCAAAACACAGCTTGAGAAGATCAGTCTGTGTTGAAACATTGCCCTTCTCCTCCTGTGCTAGTAAGAGAAGAACTCCTTGTTGGCCCAGGTGGCCAAGAAGGCCAAGAGCATCTTGTCTTGTATCAGGAATAGTATGACCAGCAGAACTAGGGCAGTGCTTGTCCTCTTTACTTGGCTCTGGTGGGGCTGCACCTTGAATCTTGGCTTCAGTTTTGGGTCTCTCACTACGGGAAGGACACAAGTGCTGGAGTGTGTCCAGAGAAGGGCAAGGAATCTGGTGAAGGGTCTGGAGAACAGGTCCGGTGAGAAACAGCTGTGGGAACTCAGGGTGTTTAGCATGGTGAGAAGGAGACTGAGGGGAGACCTTGTTGCTCTCTACAAGTCCCTGAAAGAAGGTTGGAGTGAGGTGGAGGTTGGTGTCTTCTCCCAGGTGACAAGTGATGGGACAAGAGGAAATGACCTCAAGTTGCACCAAGCAAGGTTTAGGTCGAATGTGAGAAAAAATGTCTTCCCTGAAAGGGTTGTCAGACACTGAACCAGTCTGTGTAGGTGATAGAGTCCCCATCCCTGAAGGGAATTCAAAGCCATGTGGATGAGGTGCTGAGGGTCATGGTCTAGTAGTGACCTGGTAATGCTGGGTTAACAGCTGGACTTGATGATCTTAGAGGTCTTTTCCAACCAAAATTATGTTACAGTTCTAATAATTGCAACCAAAGATAAACCCATTTCAATACTTCAGAAGCTTTATCTCCACATCCTGTGTGCTCTGGCATTCAGAGGACTTGTTTGCCTTGGGGGTGGTGGAGAGACAGGGCTGGTTACTCCCTCCCAGAGCTGCAGTGGGCAGCGTGCCACTCCAACCTGGCTGGGAGCCAGCTCCTGGCTTGGTGTTCCTCATGCACACAGCTGAGTGTCTGGCATTGCAGGGTCATGCTGTGTCTCCCTAGATTGCCTTCTGCTAATTTCCCAAGCGTGCTGGGCAAAAGTGCAGGTTCTTGGGCAGCAGAAAGGATGTGGCACAAGTGATGCACGTGAGTAGCCTGGGCCTGGGAAATCTGTCTACAAGCTGAGATGAGTTTCTGTTTTCAGTCACCTCAGTGTATTCCCATAACCCCCCTTTTTTTGCCCGTTTTTGATTTTGCTGTAGATGCTCAGAAGTGTGAGCTGATCTGCCAGTCTGAGGGGACTGGGGATGTGGTCTTCATGAACCAGGTTGTCCATGATGGTACCCGCTGCAGCTACCGAGATCCCTACAGCATCTGTGTCCGGGGAGAGTGTGTGGTGAGGAGCTGATGGCTGCTGCACAGCTGTCCCTGTCCTATACCTGTCCAGAAGAGAAGAGAGCTTGTTCAGTGCTCTGATGGCTTTTCAGAACTTAAAGGGTCCTGTAAGGAAGATGGGGACAATCTTTTGAGCAGAGCCTGCTGTAACAGGACAAGGGGCAGTGGTTTGAAACTAAGAGGGGGATTCAGACTGGAGAGAAGGGAGGAATATTTCACATTTGGACTGGTGAGACATTGGCCTAGATTGCCCAGAGAGGTGGTAGAACAACCTGTTGTAGATGCAGGTGTCCCTGCTGACTGCAGGGGTGTTGGACTCTACTCTCCTGAGGCCCCACCTGGAGTACTCTTTACAGTTCTAGATCCCCCAACACAAGAAGGACATGGAACTGTTGGAGCGAGTCCAGAGGAGGCAACAAAGATGCTCAGAGGGCTGCAGCAGCTCTGCTATGAGGACAGGCTGAGAGAGTTGGGGCTCTGCAGCCTGTTGAAGAGAAGGCTTCCAGGAGACCTTAGAGTAGCCTTCCAGTATCTGAAGGGGGCTACAGGAAGGCTGGGGAGGGACTATTGACAAGGTCTTGCAATGACAGGACGAGGAGTAATGGATTTAAACTGGCAGAAGGGAAATTTAAACTGGATGTTAGGAAGACGTTCTTTGTAGTGAGGGTGGTGAGGCACTGGCACAGGTTGCCCAGGGAGGTTGTGGCTGCTCCCTCCCTGGAGGTGTTCAAGGCCAGATTGGATGAGACCTTGAGTGACCTGTGCTAGTGGGAGGTGTCCCTGCCTATGGCAGGGGGTTGGAACTGGATGATCTTTGAGGTCACTTCCAACCTAAACCATTCTGTGATTCTGTGATTCTATCTTTAAGGGTCCCTTCCAATCCAAACCATTCCATGATCTTCTTGACCCACTGGCCCTCGGGGATGCATGTTTTAGCCTATGTGTGGCAAAGGGCCCTGCGGGATGGTGGGCTGTTGGGATTGTCTGCAAGGGTGTAACCCCCTGCTTGTCTCTTCTTCCCCATGGGTGACAGCATGTAGGCTGTGACAAGGAGGTTGGCTCCCTGAAGCAGGATGACAAGTGTGGGGTCTGCGGTGGGGACAACTCCCACTGCCGGACAGTGAAGGGCATGCTGGCCAAGACGCCCAAGCAGCCAGGTGAGTGAGCTAGGTGGCTTTGGCAGTGGATTTGGTCAGGAGGGGATAAAAGTGGTAAGAGGGCTGGAGCACCTCTCCTGTGAGGGCAGGCTTGAAAGAGTTGGGATTGTTCAGCCTGGGGAGACCTTCTAGTGGCCTTTCAGGATTTAAAGGAGCCAATCAGAAAGCTGGGGACAGACTTTTGAGCAGGACCTGTTGTGACAGAACAAAGGGTGGTGGTTTGAAACTAAAAGGAGGGATTCAGAGTAGAGAGAAGGGAGAATTTTTTTTCTCTGAGGATGGTGAGACACTGTCCCAGGTTGCTCAGAGAGGTCGTAGATGTCCCCCATTCCTGGAACCATTGTAGGTCAGGTGGTTTGGGGCTGTGAGCAACCTGCTCTAGTTGCAATGTCTCTGCTGGCTGCAGGGGGAGTTGGTCTTGATGACCTTTAAAAGTCCCTTCCAACCCAACCCAGCCTATGATGCTATGATTCATATGCGTGCTCAGGTGAAGCAAACCTACTCTTTCTCTTCCCTTCATCCTTACTCCCTTCCTTTCAGCAGGTGTTTTGAAGATGTTTGAGATTCCAGCTGGGGCAAGGCACCTTCAGATAGAAGAGATGGAACCAGCATCCCACAGCATTGGTGTGTACACTGTAGTTCACCTCTGCCTTCACCTCTATCTCAGCTCTATTCTGATAATTCCCACCCAAAGGGTCCTCTTACTTGGGTCATTTTAGTCCTTCAAAGACAAGTGACATTGAAATACCTCCTTTCTCCTCTAGCTGTTAAGAATCAAGCCACAGGTAACTTCATCCTTAATGGCAAAGGCAAAGAAGCCAAAAGCCAAGTGTTCATTGAGATGGGCCTGGAGTGGGAGTACACCATTGACCATGGCAAGGAGAGCCTGAAAACCAGTGGCCCTCTGCATGAGGCCATCAGTGTTTTGGTAAGCCTGGTTGACATGTCCTCTGGGCATGTTGGGGACAACTGCTACCCAGGGGTGCAGAGAGGGAAGGTGGTCTGGGATGGATACAGGAGTTGATGTGGCATAGGGTAGTTAGGGACTGGGTTCCCTGGGTACCCAGGGGAGGAAAGGTCAGCACTCCAGTCCATCCCCATGGCTCGTGCTGGCTTGGGTGTAGAGTGTAGTCCTGTAGGATTGTCCAGGGGCACGTGACCAGAGGCTGGAGTTGGGGTGTTTGGGCAGCAATCTTCTCCACAACTGCAGAGGTCTGTTCCCAAAGGATATAGACTCTGTGTTCAGAGCCTGCCTGATCGTGTTGGAAGTAGTAATGGCGTTGGTTTCTCTTACTCTTCTCTATACCTTACCATGTGTGCATTGTTTTCTTTTTGCTTTGATGATATCCTCTTCCCTTCCCTTTCCTATGGTATCCCTCCTGTGTCATCTTCCCCACCTCCCACTGTCCTCTCTCTTCCTGCAGGTCATCCCTCAGGAGGAGGAGGTGAGGAGCAGCCTGATGTACCGGTACATCATCCATGAAGACCTACTCCCCATGATCGGAAACAACAACGTCCTGCTTGAGGAGATGGATTCCTATGAGTGGGCCCTCAAGAGCTGGTCTCAGTGCTCCAAAGCATGTGGAGGAGGTAGCTTCCCCCTTTTTAGAACCCTACAGCATGTGTTTGGGCATATTAGAACCAAGGAATTGTTCTGGTTGGAAGAGACCATCCTCGACCAGCTGTTCTCCAGCACCCTCAGAGAATCATAAAAGGATTTAGGTTGGAAAGGACCTCAGACATCATTGACCTCAGTCCAGTAGTAGGAGATTTGACAGGACCAAGTACAGGGTCCTACACTTTGGCCACAACAGCCCTGTGCAGCACTATAGACTGGGGGATGAGTGGCTGGAGAGCAGCCCAGCAGAGAGGGACCTGGCTGGGCATGAGCCAGCAGTGTGCCCAGGTGGCACGGAAAGCCAATGGCATCTTGTCCTGTACCAGGAGTAGTGTGACCAGCAGGACTAGGATGTAATTTTGCCCTTATATATGACACTGGTTAGGCCTCACCTTGAGCACTGTGTGCGGCTCTGGGCCCTTCACCTCAAGAAGAATATTGAGGTGCTGGAGTGGGTCCAGAGAAGAGCAATGAGACTGGTGAGGGGGCTGGAGAGGGAGCCTGATGAGGAGAGGCTGAAGGAGTCGGGGGTGTTCAGACTGGAGAAGAGGAGACTTAGAGGGGACTTTAACACTCTCCACAACTATCTAAAACCTGTCAGGAGCGGGTCAGGCTCTTCTCCCAGGCAACTAGTGACAGGACAGGAGGGCATGGTCTGAAGCTGTGGCAGAGCAGGTTTAGGTTGGATATTGGGAAGCACTTACTCACAGATAGGGTGATGAGGCACTGGGATAGGCTGCCCAGGTTAAGTGGTGGAGTCATCATCCCTGGAGGTCTTTAAGAAAAGATTGGATGTGACACTTGGTGGCTTGGTTTAGCTGATGTTATGCAGTTAGGCAGGACTTGGTGATCTCAGGTCTTTTCCAGCCTCGATGATTCTGTGAGTCTGTGGTCATCTGCTCCAACCTCCCCACCATGGGCAGGGACACCTAGATGAGATTGCTCAAGGTTGCTCAAGGCCTCACTCAGCCTGGCCTTGAACACCCTCAGGGAGGAGGCATCCACAGCCTCCCTGGGCAACCTGTTCCAGAGTCTCACCATCTTAATAAAGTCCAGTCTAACCTCACTCTTCCTCCCTTCTTCAGCTTAATACCATTGCCCCTTGTCCTGTTCCTAGACACCATTAGGAAAAGTCCCTCTCCAGCCTTCCTGTAGGCTCCATTCAGGTATTGGAAGGCAGCTCTGAAGTCCCTCTGGAGTCTTCTCCTCTCCATGCTGAACAAGCCCAGTTCCCTCAGCCTATCTTCATAGCAGTGGTCGTTTTCCACTGGACAGTTTCTACCCACTCTGCCCCAAGCCTGGTATGCTTATGGTGTCATACAATCATAGAATAGTAAGGTTGGAAGGGACCTCAAGGACCTGCCAGAGGCAAGGACACCTCCCACTAGTACAAGTCACTCAAGGCATCATCCAACCTGGCCTTGAACACCTCCAGGAAGGGAGCAGCCACAACCTCCCTGGGCAACGTGTTTCAGTACCTCACCACCCTCACTGCAAACAACTTCCTCCTAACATCCAGTCTAAATCTCCCTTCTGCCAGTTTAAACCCATTGTCCCTAGTCCTGTCATTGCAAGACCTTGTCAATAGTCCCTCCCCAGCCTTCCTGTAGGCCCCCTTCAGATACTGGAAGGCTACTCTAAGGTCTCCTCAAAACCTTCTCTTCTGCAGGCTGCAGAGCCCCAACTCTCTCAGGCTGTCTTCAGAGTAGAGCTGCCGCAGCCCTCTGAGCATCTTTGTGGCCCTCTTCTGGACCTGCTCCCACACTTCAATGTCCTTTCTGTGCTGGGGGCTCCAGTACTGTGCACAGTACTCCAGATGAGGTCTGACAAGAGCAGAGTAAAGGGGGAGAATCCCCTCCCTTGCCTTACTGGCCACGCTTCTCTTGATGCAGCTGAGGCCATTGTGACCCAAGTGCAGGACTCAGCATTTGGCCTTGTTGCATCTTGTGCAATTGGCCTCCGCAAGCCTGGCAGAAGCACTGCCACCACTGTGTGGTGACATCCCAGAGCACGCATCCAGCAGGGATGCAGAGGGAGCTGGTGGGACCTCTGCACCCATTGCCTGACCACTCATTCTCTGTCCCACTCTCCAGGCATCCAGTACACCAAGTACGGGTGCCGGCGGAAGAGCGACAGCCGGATGGTGCACAGGAACTTCTGCGATAACGGCAAGAAGCCGAAGCCCATCCGGCGGCGCTGTAACCTCCAGGAGTGCTCCCAGCCGATGTGAGTCCTCCTCGGCCGGCCCGAGGTGCTCCCGTCCCCTCCTTGCCCTTACCTGGGGCCGCTTCCTAGCTTGGGCCTCTCGTCTTAACGCCTCGGCCGTGTCCCACCTTCACCCTGGCAGGTGGGTGGCGGAGGAGTGGGGCGCCTGCAGCAGGTCCTGCGGCAAGCTGGGGGTGCAGGCGCGGGCGGTGCAGTGCGTGCAGCGCCTGCAGGATGGCACCAACCGCACCCTGCACACCAAGAACTGCCCTGGGCAACGGCCCGAGGCGCGGCGGCCCTGCGCCCGTGCCCCTTGCCCTGCACAGTGGAGGACTGGCGCCTGGTCTGAGGTGAGCTGGGAGTGGTGGGGTCGACAGGAGGAAGGGTATTGGGGCTGGGGGTGAAGGCCAGGAGGTTGTGGAGCAGGCTGGTCTTGCAGAGATAAGGGTAAGGGAGTTGCTGATGTTGGCACTGAGTTTGTTGGGAAAAGTCAAAATTAGGCAGGGGGATAGCATCACAGAAGGAGGGGTGGTTAGGTTGAAAAGGACTTCTAAGATCATGAGGACTGGGCATTAATCCAGTACTGCCAGGTCACCGCTGAACCATGTCCCTCAGCACCACATCTACACAACTTTGCAATCCCTTCAAGGATGGGGACTCCACCACTGCCTTGGGCAACCTGGTTGAGTGTTGGACAACTGTATCAGGGAAGAAATTGTTCCTACTGGCTGACCTAAACCTTGCCTGGTGGAACTTGAGGCCACTTCCTCTTGCCCTATCACTTGATATTTGGGAGAAGAGACCAATCCCCTCCTCACTCCAACCTCCTTTCAGGAGGTTGAGTCGTAGAGAGCAATGATGAGCTTTCCCGTCAGCCTCCTCTTCTCCACACTAAACATCCCCAGTTCCCGCAGCTGCTTCTCACCAGCCCTGTTCTCCAGGCCCTTAACCAACTTTCTTGCACTTCTCTGGACCTCCTGCAGCACCTCAATGCCCTTCCTGTAGTGAGGGGTCCAAAACTGAAGACAGTGCTCAATCTGCATCCCAGTACACCCCAGTGAAGAGCAGGATGGGTTTGCTGGAGAGCGAAAGTCCTTATTAGAACCAAAATCCACCTGAGGAGTTATCACCTGCAAATCCCCATTCAGGGTGGCTCTCAGGATGTGCCAACTGCCTCCACTGCAATCCTAAGTGTCCATCTGTCTGCCTGCCTGTTTGTCTGTCTGCAGTGCTCAGCCAGCTGTGGGGAAGGCGTCCAGCAGCGGCAGGTTGTGTGCAAAGGCAGCGAGAGTGGTGGGCACTGCGAGGGTGACAAGCCGGAGGCTGTCCAGGGCTGCCATGTGGCTCCGTGTCCGGGTGAGATGATGAGGAGGTGGCACTTGGGGTGGGAGGCAGGTGCCAATGGGGATCAACCTTCATACATGCCTTCAGCCCATCTCTGCTTCAGAGGGGTGTTGCCAAAGAAAGTTGGGGTGAACATCCCTGCTGCTGCTGGCAGAGAAAGGGTTAAAGGACAGCCAAAAGCTGTTGCCTTTCTCTTCTTGGCCCTCATATTTTCTGGGAGTTTGAGGATTCAAAGACCTGAGGGTAGGGTGGAGGGGGCCACCCTGGACTTCATCTTGGGTTGCTTGAGTGCTGAGTCACCTGGGTGCTCTCCTAGGGATTTTGTTTATAACCAAAAAATGCCCCATCAAAAGCCTCTCTGTGGGATTTTGTGTGCCCCCAACCTCCCCTGGCAGCTGGGCATCTTGAGTGTTCTCTCCACAGGGAAGCTCTCTGGCATCCCTACCAGTGCTGACTCCAGTGACCACAGCATATCCAAAGGGCAGCAGGTGCCCCAGGACGGAGCCAAAAATCCTGTCAGCAAGATCTCCTCTAGTAAGTGTCCCTTCTTGGGGAAGGAGCTTCTGCAGCTGCAGTGTCCCTGCTCTGGTAAAGAGCTTCTGCAGCTGCAGTGTCCCTGCTCTGGTAAAGAGCTTCTGCAGCTGCAGTGTCCCTGCTCTGGTAAAGAGCTTCTGGAGCTGCAGTGTCCCTGCTCTGGTAAAGAGCTTCTGCAGCTCCCGGTGGGGTGGGAAGGAGGACGCTATGCAGCAGTGGTTCTGGGAGGGTTGACCCTCCGCCGCTGCACCCTGGATGTCGCTGTCTGCAAACCCTGCCTCTCGGTTGCCATCTCGTGGAGTCTGGGATCCTGCAGTTCCCACTGCTTTCTCTTTGCTTCCTGAATTTTATGTCCTTTTCCTTTTTGCTTTGAACTTTCCTCAGCCTCCCCTGTTTACGCAGGCTAGGGAGACAGCCTCTGGCTTTTGCTCCTTGCTTAGAGCACTGGGGCCACATGCACCGTAATTGGATTTAAGATGCTGGTTTGGAGCATCCTGCTCTGTTTTTTTAGTCCCATGCACAGAATCCTTGAGTTCTTTGGCTTGATTTTCCAAATCCCTCACCAACTCTTCCTGCACAGGCATTGCCAAATGGGGCACAGAGAGCAATGCAATGAGTCACAGAATTGTTCGGGTTAGAAGGGACCTTTAAACATCATCAAGTCCAACCTCCCTGCAGCCAGCAGGGGGATCTGCAACTAGAGCAGGTTGCTCAGAGCCCCAGCCAAGCTGACCTGGAATGGCTTCAAGGATGGGGCAGCCCCCACCCCTCTGGCAACCTGGGCCAGAGTCTCACCACCCTCACTATCAAAAATGTCTTCCTTCTCTCCAGTATAAGTCTACTCTCCTTTAGTTCAAACCATCACTCCATGTCCTGTCACAAGAGGCCCTGCTAAAAGGTCTGTCCCTAGCTTTGTTAGAGAATCTTTTTAATTACTGGAGGGCAGTAAGGGGAGGTTGTCTTTGGGACCATCAGAAAGGTGCAAGGAGAGGGGCCTAATGCCATCTTAGAATCAGAGAATCATGCAGGTTGGATAAGACCTTCAAGATCATAGAGTCCAACCCTACTCTACCAAGGTCACCACTAAGTCATATCCCCAGGTACCACATCTAAATGGCTTTTAAACACCTGCAGGGATGGTGACTCCACTACCTTCCTGGGCAGCCTGGTCCAGGGCTTGACCACCCTTTCAGGCGAGACACATTCCTAATGTCCAACCTAAACCTTGCCTGGTGCAACCTGAGGCTGTTTGCTCTTGTCCTATCACTTGTTCCTTGGAAGAAGAGACCAGCCCCCACCTCACTCCAGCCTCCTTTCAGGGACTTGTAGAGAGCCAGAAGGGCTCCTCAGCCTCCTTTTCTTCAGACTAAGCATCTCCATGTCCTTCAGCCCCTCCTCATCAGCCCCATTCTCCAAACCCTTCAACAGCTTCATTGCTTTTCTGTTGACCTGCTCCAGCACCTCAGTGACCTTTTTGTTCTGAAAGGTCTTCATCTTCCATGTTTGCTGACGCTGCTCTGTCCTTCTTCCAGGAGAGCCTTGCCTGGGGGACAAGTCCATCTTCTGCCAGATGGAGGTCCTGGCGCGCTACTGCTCCATCCCTGGCTACAACAAGCTGTGCTGCGAGTCCTGCGGGAAGAAAGGCAGCTCTACCACCGGCCCGCCCCCTGCCACCGGCCCCAGCACTGCCGTGGCAACCGATGGGCCCAGCCCCACTCTGCCACTCTCCCCTGGCCCCACCATCCCTGCCCGGGGACCCGGTGGGGACCCCACCCCAACGCCTGCAGGCAGAGGGGTTCCCGACTCCGGTGCTTTCCCTGGGGGGCTGCCAGCCCCGAGCGAGCCAGCCAGGGGCCAGGCAGCCAGGTAACCTGCTGGGCACCACCTCGCCATGGGGCAGGGGAAGCCTTTCACCTTCCCTCTCCTCCTCCTCCACCTCCTCCTCCCTTGCTGTTTCCTCTCCTCCCCACCTGCAGTGGTGGTTTTCACAGGTGGTACTGCCAGGTTTGGAAATGACCTGACTCATCCAGAAATTCCTAGGAAAAGGGTTTTTTTTTTTTTTCCTCACATTACCCCCCTACCCTCCCAGCTGTGGGATGGTTTGGGGATTTTTTTGACAGCATCACAGAAAAAAAGGCAAAAAGCAGCAAACCCCCACAGCAGCAGCTTGGCTGAAGGTAGATGAGCTGCTTCCTCCCGAGGTGCTACAAAGATTTGGGAGGAGGGGCTTCTGTGTTGCTTTTTCCTCCCCCCTGCCCCTGAGGAGCAACACCAGATGTGCTGAAGAGGAGGTTCTTAGCTCAGTGGTCCCACCCTGGAACTTGGTGGTAGCAGAGGGAGGTACTGGGAACTTGAGTAGGGGCAAGCAGGTGGAGGGGGAATTTGAGGAGGACATGATGATCTTGAAGGTCTCTGCCAACCTCCACAGTTCTGTGATTCCATGAAGCTTCTTTTTAAAAGTGTGTGGGAAAATGTGGAGAAATACCCAGACTGCCACCCTGGGCTGTCCCTGTTGGGTGGAGAGTTTGGAAAACATGTCTGGGGGTAAGACGGAGCATGAAGATGTGGACCAGCTTCTGTCCTGTGTTGTAGGATGGGCAGGAGATGGTCCAGGCAACTCTACCACTAGCAGTAAGAGCAAAGTCAAACACCAAAAATCCACTTAAAATCCACCTGTCTCCTGGTGGTGACTTCTGAGCCACCAGCACTGAGTTAATAATCTCCAACCCCAACCTCCCCAGGCCCACCAGCCTGATCCCTTTACCCTCATACCTGGTGCCTGTGGGCCACCAATGCCTGTTGGAGGCAAGTGGGGGACGACTGGGAAGCTGGGAGTGGATTTTAGGGACTCCTTTAGTTGCAGAGGAATGGGAGAGGAAGGGAGGTGATGAACAGCGTTCAGTAATTCTTGTGCCAAGTACTAAACCTATGCACAGCACTTTAGGAGCCTAGGGCTGCCTGCAGCTTGCTTGGTGTCCAGGCACAGGGTCTACCTGGAGCAATCAGAGCTCTCAAAACCTCTCCAAAGTGGGGTCAGGCAGCCTACCATGTCCTCAAGGGATATCCCTGTGGGGAACTGACATAATTTTGGTGCCTGGGGGCATCTAACCTTCCAGCTGAGTGCATTCAGCACCTCCAGATGTGGTCCAGGGGAAAGTGGGCTTCTGTGGGGTGTGAGTGCTGGCAGGATGGAGGTTCTGGGGATGGAGGGGTGGAGTCTGAGGAAGGCAAGGCTTGGCAGGGGTCCAGTTTGGCATTGCAGTACAGGATCTCTTGGGAACATGGGCATGGTGTGTGTGCAGCTAGTGACCCTGTTGCCTCGATTGTATGATGAGCGGGGTGGGACATCTCTAGAGGCAGTGTTTGCTAAGCTGTAGGTGCCTGGGGCTTGCTTGTGAGGGCACCCAGAGTACTTGACGTGTACTGGGAAGATTTAGGGCGCTGTGCTGTCCAAGCCTGGTGATTTCAGTGCCGTTGGTGCCAGGACAGAACACTGCATTGATGCAGCTGCAAGAAACTTGAGGTTGTGGCATCTTGAGGAACTGATGTCAGTGTGTTTATTGTCCTTGGCCTTTGCTGGTCTGGAATGGACTGCAGCAGGGGAGATATTGAGGTACATGCTTTAATTGACTTATGGAGTCTCCTTCTCTGGAGAGATTCCAAACCCACCTGGATGTGGCCCTGGGCAGCCTATTGTGGATGAGCCTGCCTTAGCAAGTTGGACTGGATGGTCTCCAGAGGTCCCTTCTAACCCCTGCCACTCTCTCAGGGCTGGAGGGATGCCTAGAACCTGCTGCAGTGGAAGGCCTGCAAGTATCAGTACTCATGGGATCACTGGGGTGCTGTGGGTGTAGCAAGGTGGGATTCATCCCCCACACTGCTGACACCACCTCCATGCCCCCTGGCCAGCCCAGCCACCAGTGCTGCCCTCCAGGAGAATGCCAGCATTTATTTATTGTGCCAAAGATAACGCTCTGGTTACTCTCCAAGGAGCAAGTGGTGCTGAGGGACGTGGTTTAACAGCAGCAGCCTAGCAGCAGTGGCGGGACTGTGAGCTCCAGGTGAGTGGTTGGACCTGATGATCTCAAAGGTCTCTTCCAACCTCAAGGGCTTCTGTGATCTTTCCATTGAGGCTGTGCCACAGCCTCTGGGACAGCACCAGGCTGGCTCAGGGCAGGACTTGAGCTTTTCCTTGTCCCAGTCAAGGCTTCCCCTCAGCACTCAACTCCTTGCCCTGTAGCTTTGGAGGCACTGACTAAACCAAAACCTTCTCCCCACCTCACAAGTGGGCCTTGGTGGCTGCAGGGTGCAGCCTTAGGTGCGTGTGTGCTCAGCCCTTCCTCCCAGGCTTTCAGCTGCCCCCCCCTTCGGTGCTGCCCTGGGCATTAGTGCTTTACCGCAGTAGGAATATTTGCAGTGGTTCCTTGCTATACCTCGGAGGAGAGCTGTGGCTCTCCTTGTGCACCCCCAGCCAGGGTCCCCCAGGGCTGGTGCGGGGGTGGTGGTGGTGGTTTGGGGCAAGGGAGCTGCGTTGCAGGTGCTAACCCTCACTTCCAGCCCAGAGAAGCGGGTGAGATTTCGAGCAGGGTGCCATCAACCTTCTCCCTCTGCCAGGGATGGGTGACGCTGCAGGGCTGGCACTCAGCATTCTGGGTCGTGCGTGGCAGGCTGTGGCGCAGGGAGGCAGTGATGCCATGGCCCAGCTCCCAGCGGGAATTTGCTCCAGTCTCTGGGAGGAGAGGCTGCATCTTAGTCCCCCACATCCTCCTCCTGGGCTGGTTGGATGCCCCAAGTCATTCCTGGGCTGTAACCTTGTGTCCAGTGTTACAGTGATGTATAAAGTTTTGTACATACCAGATTCAGAGCTTTTTAACTTTTAATATTTATTAATTTGGGTGGGTTCTCTCTCTTTTTTTTTTTTTTTTTTTTTTTTCCCTTTTTGAACTCTAACATAATGTTAAAAAAAATAAAAATAAAACAAATCCACATCAAAAATCTCTTTCTGATTTATTTTATTTGGGTGATGGATCTGCCTAAGCAGTAGGAAACAAGGAGTGTGACCATGTTGTGTGGTTGTGGAGATGGAGTTCACACAGTAAGCCACTGTCCTGTTGTTTTATTTCAAACCAGACTTGGTTTGAGGTAGTTGTTGTCCTCTTTTAAGTAAACCAAGGCCCAGCAAACCCCACAGTTGTCTGAATTAGGAGCACCCTGCAATCCCTGCAACTCTTCCAGGGTTGTCTGAGGGTCCGAGTGACCTACTCTAGTTGCAGGTGTCCCTGCTGACTGCAGGAGGGTTGTACTATATGACCTTCAGAGGTCTTTTCCAACCCAAACCACTCTGTGATTCCACCATCCACTTCCTGACACCCAGCTCCTTGGCTTCAGCTTGTTTCAAGCTGCTGTTGGCAGTGGCTTTATGGCACCAGGTGCTTGTTCCCAGGGTGTGGGATGATGCTGGGATCATATCCCTGCTGCTGGGATGACTGGTGAGCTGCTGAGGATCCTCCTAGGAACGAACCTACCAGGGTTTTTATCAGGTCTGCAGTGACAAGCTGCCCTGGGATCCTGGAAGTCCAGGTGCTTGGTCCTGGAGGATCGTTGGTCCTGGAGGGCACAATGCTGCGTTATGGGGCTGGAGACCTGAATCTAACCCAGCTGCTGCCTGTGTCCATTAGCTGCTGTCTCACTCGTGTTGCAATATCCTTTTCACCATCCTGAATCAGCTGATGGTGAAAAGCACCGCTCTGGCCCCATGGGACACAGCCTTGCTTGCTGTTGACAGAGCAGGTGAGAAGCCTCTGTGATCCACCCTTATATGCACACTTCCATATCTAGGTCGGCAAAAATGAATAGAGGTGCTGCTGGTTTGGGCCCAGAAGAGCTGCTGAGCTCTTCCATGGTCAAGTAATAAATAGCAATGAAAACCAGGCAGGGCTGAAGCTGCTGAGCAACCCACAGCCTGAGCAGCCATGGCCAAAGTCAGGGTGTGTTTTGTCACCCACCTCCATCCCTTGTGCCCGGCAGTGAGGAGCGATGCTGAACAGCAGCTTTGCTTGCTGCTTATCAGCGAGGCTTTAGCAAGGTTGTTTAGGCAAACCCTGATGCAAACTCTGGCACTGCCTTGGTTGCCCTGGCTTGCAGATGCTCTGCTCCACCCTCAAAGGAAAAGGGTGGTGCTGGGTGAAGGGTGTCTCCACGCTTGGGGTCAGTGGGTGAACCATCTTGGCCCTATTGCTGGTGGCTGCAGAGGCAATGGGCAAGTCTCCATCTCAGGACGCATCCCCTGTGCTTGTTCTCCTGCTCCTCATGAGCACGTGGTGGCAGAGAGGTGCTGGTGGAGGTGCTTGATGAAGTCTACTTGGGACTGCGGCAGGACACGGTCAGTGACAGACGGTGGGATCCAGCCCTTTGAGAGAGAGAACACCCAGGGGTTGGTGCCACTGGCACAGCCATTCTAGGGAGGAGAGTGCAGCTGCACACTGGAAGATGTACCCCATGCTGTCCCACCCTACATGATGTGCTGGCACTTGCCTTTAGGTCCATGCTGAGGAGCCAGGTGAAGTGGGTACGAGCAGGGTCCTCTGCCAGCGGCTGCAGGACGATACAGCTCAGCCGAGACTCGGCCCTGTGGTGGGCAAGGGAGGAGGCAGTGAGGGTCTACCCTAGGGAGGGTATGGAATCACAGCATCACAGAACAGTAGAGGTTGGAAGGGACCTTCAGAGATCAAGTCCAACAACCCCTGTCAAGGCAGGATCCCCTAAGGTAGTCTGCACAGGAATGCATGCAGGTGGGGTTTGAAATCTCCAGAGAAGGAGACTCGACAAGCTCTCTGGGTAGCCTGCTCCAGGGCTCTGTCACCCTCCCTGTAAAGAAGTTTCTCATGTCGAGGTGAAACCTTCTGTGTTCCAGTTTGTATCCATTGCTCCTTGGCTTATTGCTGCTGGCCACTGAGAAGAGACTGGCCCCAGCCACTTGACGCCCACCCCTCAGATACTTGTACACATTGATCAGATCCCCTCTAGTCTTCTCTCCTCAGACAAACCAGCCCCAGGGCTCTGAGTCTCTCTCCATAGGGGAGATGCTCAAGTCCCCCAATCACCCTCGTGGCTCTCTGCTGGACTCTCTCCAGCAGGTCCCTGTCTCTCCTGAGCTGGGGAGCCTGAAACTGGAAAATGGGAATAAGGGCATTCCAGAGAAGGTACCCCTTAGTGGGCCTCTATGGCCGTGCCAGGCACAAACCCACGGTCACAGTGGTGGTCACCCCCACCCCCCCCACCCCGCCAGGGAGATGGCAGCTCATGATGATCACTTTGGGGGGGGCTTTACCTGACGCCGCCCTCTTGCAAGGGCAGAGGCTCGCCGTGGGTGGCAGTGCCCACCAGGTAGATGGCTGTGTCCCTCCTCCCGCGGTGCCGCACGCTGATGAAGTCCCTCTGACCCACCAAGTTGCCTGGGCTTGGAGCAGTGACCTCATGTGTCACCAGCGTGTCCGTCCCCACACGCAGCAGCACCTACCCGGGCAAGGAGAACCCTGGGCGTGAGGGCTTGGAGCAGTGACCTCGTGTGTCACCAGCGTGTCCGTCCCCACACGCAGCAGCACCTACCCGGGCAAGGAGAACCCTGGGCGTGAGGGCTTGGAGCAGTGACCTCGTGTGTCACCAGCGTGTCCGTCCCCACACGCAGCAGCACCTACCCGGGCAAGGAGAACCCTGGGCGTGAGGGCTTGGAGCAGTGACCTCGTGTGTCACCAGCGTGTCCGTCCCCACACGCAGCAGCACCTACCCGGGCAAGGAGAACCCTGGGCGTGAGGGCTTGGAGCAGTGACCTCGTGTGTCACCAGCGTGTCCGTCCCCACACGCAGCAGCACCTACCCGGGCAAGGAGAGCCCTGGGCGTGAGGGCTTGGAGCAGTGACCTCGTGTGTCACCAGCGTGTCCGTCCCCACGCGCAGCAGCACCTACCCGGGCAAGGAGAGCCCTGGGCGTGAGGGCTTGGAGCAGTGACCTCGTGTGTCACCAGCGTGTCCGTCCCCACGCGCAGCAGCACCTACCCGGGCAAGGAGAGCCCTGGGCGTGAGGGCTTGGAGCAGTGACCTCGTGTGTCACCAGCGTGTCCGTCCCCACGCGCAGCAGCACCTACCCGGGCAAGGAGAGCCCTGGGCGTGAGGCTCTTCGAGGGGTGCTCTGCTGGAGACATCCCCACCACCCTCTTCTGCTGCCCAGGGGATTTAAGTCACCTTGGTGACAGCAACGTGAGAAGAAGCAGCAAGGTGGGGGCTTGGGGCTGGCACCTGTGCCTCTGGCAGGCTGTGAAGGTGGAAATCAGGTGGGATTTGGCAGCCTTTTTAATCTGGGGTGGGGCTCTCTTGCTGCTGCTTTTCTGAAGGGGTAAGGAAGCAGAAGCAATAAATAAGCAGAAGCTGATGGGCCAGAGGGAGCCAGGGGAGGCTCTCTGAGCCTGGCAGCTTGCTTAGAGGCTTGGGAGCTGAGAAATAAGGCAAATCCTCAAAACAAGCCTAAGACAAACCAGAAGCTTCCTGGGGGTGCCCCTGCAACATGATGCAGCATTGTTTTGGTTGGAGAAGGCCTTTAAGATCACCACATCCAACCATTAACTCCTCACTGCCAAGTCCACCACAAGTTCTTGATCATGAGGCTGGTGGAACACTGAAACAGGTTGCCCAGGGAGGTAGTTGAGGCCACATCCCTGGAGATATTCAAGGTGAGGCCCAAGAAGGCTGTGAGCCACCTGATCTAGTGGAGGATGTCCCTGCTGACTGTAGGGAGGTTGGACTGGCTGAACTTCGGAGGTCCCTTCCAACCCAACCAGTTCAATGATTCTGTACTGTGTTTTGCCTATTTTTCTGAGCTGTCTGAGTCTCCTGAACAGCTCCTCCCCTGTCATAAGAAATCTCCCAGTAGTGGAAAAACTTGTGTGAACAGGCACCACTTGGAGAAGACAACTTGGAAACAACACGTCCGGATGCCACCACACTCGTGAAGCACATCTTTTTTCCCTGAGGTGCCACCCTGCTCTTGCAGGACAACAGAATTACCTTAAATCCTTCAGTGATCTTAATACGATTTTTTTGGGGGGGTGCTAGCAAGCCTGGGGCCACCTGCACATGATGGTATCCCTCCCCACCTTACCTTCACCTGGCTGAGGGTTGGGTTCCACCGAGGCATCTGCTCCATCCTCTCAAAGAGTTCCTGGTGTAGCTGTGTCACTGGCACAGCCAGGACCACCTCTGCCCGAAACACCTTGCCCAGACCAGGGAGGGCAGCGCTGGTCACGGTGGCCCCAGCATCCTGGGAGAGCAGAAGGTCTATGTCACACCACTGTGATTGTTGGGGGTTAAAAGCTCATTTCTGGCTCAGTTAAAGAACTCAGCAAACAGCTTCTTGGACAACCACCATCAAAATCCACAAAAGGGGGGATGGACACTGTGCTGTGCTGCCATTCAGGGAGCCCTGGATGGGCTGGAGAGTTGGGTGGAAGGGAACCTCATGAAGTTCAACAAGGGCAGGTGTAGGGTCCTGCACATGGGGAGGAACAGCCCCCTGCACCAGGACAGGGGTGGGTTTGATCTGCTGGAAAGCAGCTCTGCAGAGAAGGACCTGGCAGTGTTGTTGGACAGGTTCACCATGAGCCTGCAACGTGCTCTTGTGGGCAAGAAGGCCAATGGGATCCTGGGGTGCATTCAGAAGAGTGGTCAGCAGGTTGAGGGAGGTTCCCTTCCCCTTCTGCTCTGTGCTGATGAGGCCACACTTGGAGTGTTATGTCCAGTAGCAGGGAGGTTGAACTCTATGATCTCCAGAGGTCACTTCCAATCCCTACCATCCTATGACTCTACAGGAATGCTCCTGGTTTTCCCTAATTGGATTATCTTAGTTCCCCCTTCCAAGCTTTTTCCTGCTGCCAGGTGACTTTGCAGATTTGCCTGTCAACACACCTGTGGTTTGGAGCAAGAGGACTCAGAGAAGCAAATCTCCCCTCCCCAGACTCATCTTGTCCTCCTGTGAGCTCTTTCAGCACGGAGCAGCTGGACTTTCACAGAATCACAGCATGGTGGAGGTTGGAAGGGACCTCTGGAGATCATCTAATGCAGGTGTGTCCGGTTGCACAGGAATGCATCCAAGTGGGTTTGGAATCTCTCCAGAGAAGGAGACTCCACAGCCTTCCTGGACAGCCTGCTCCAGGGCTCCAGCACCCTCACACCAAAGATTTTCCTTACGTTTAGGTAGAAATTTCTGTTTCCCAGTGTGCTCATTCCCCTTTGTCCTCTCTCCGGGCACCACTGAAAAGAGCCTTCCCCCGCCCCGCCTTTAGTTATTGATCAGCATTGATCAGATCCCTTCTCAGGCTGCTCTTCTCCAGGCCCAACAGCCCCATGGCTCTCAGCCTTTCCTCCTCAGAGAGATCCTCCAGGCCCCTCAGCATCTTTGTAGCATCCACTGGCCTCTCTCCAGCAGCTCCCTGTCCCCTTTGAGCTGGGGATGCCAGAACTGGCCCCACTACTTTACCATTGTCACTTCTGCCTTCCAGCTGGTGTGGTGCTGCAGGATGCTCAGCGCTTGCTGCAGGGCCCTCTCGCCCTGGGTGACGTAGGAAAGGTCCACACTGGAGGTCTGGCTGGGGCTGTGGTCTCCAGCAGGGTGGCTGCATGTGGCTGCAGGAGCAAGGCAGAGCAATGTGAAACCTCACCAGGCTTTGCCTGTGTACCCAGCTGCAGGGACAGAGCTGGGCCTGGAGCAGAGGGGTTGGTGACCCAAAGAGTCAGCTTTTAGCATGCAGCTAGTCTCCTCTTGGGCTTGGGGACACCTTGGTGCAGAGAGTCTTGCTCTCAGGAGCATCCCTAGCATTCATGCATGAGGAATGCTTTTAAGACACCAGCAGGATCAGCCCAGCAATGAGAAGACAACTCTGTCTCCCTAAATGTGAGTCTAATCACCTGGATAGGAGAGCATTTCAACACACATCCCTCTGTCATGTGTGGCAGGGCGGTTGTGAGTGGCCTGGTAGCCCAGGCTGACCTTACCTGTGTCCTTCTTCACCAGCCTCTGAAGAGCATGAGGAACTTTGGAAGGCAGGTGATGGGATCCTCTTCTCACCAGACCTCTCATGTCCTTCTGTGTTGCTGCAATCACTGTTGTCTTCAAGCCTAGGGGAGAGACAGGTGGGTCTCTCTGTGGAATAGAACCACAGACTGGTTTGGGCTGGAAGGCAACATTAAAGGTCATCTAGTCAAACCCACTTGCAGTCAGCAGGGACACTTACAAGAAGAGCAGGTTGCTCACAGCCCCAAACTGCCTTGAATGGAGGTACTCACTCAGGGGAGTGAGTGTGTCTATGTGTGGTATCTACCACCTCTCTGGGCATCCTCATCCCCCTCAGTGCCAAACATTTCTTCCTTCCATCCAGTTTGAATCTCCCTCTTTCAGTTGAAACCATTCTCCCTTGCCCTGTCACAAGCAGTCCTGCTCAGGAGCCTGTCCCCAGCTTTCACACTCACCTCTCTATGTACCAAAAGGCCTTCCTGGAGCCTTTCAGGCTGAACAACCCCAAATTCTCTCAGCCTGTCCTTGTAGCAGAGGGGCTTCAGCCCTCCAGGTGCATAGTCCCACATCTCTGCTGAGGGCTGCTCTGCAGCAGTCCACAACCACCCTACGCATGATACAAGGTAGGAGTCCAACAGCTGCACAGCTGTGACATTCCCAAGGGACCACCTCTGCAGGGGATGCCCACCAGATGCAGACTCAGCATCTCCTTGAGGACCTTCTTTTCTGCCTGAGGTCAGGGGGAGCTGAGTAGTCCTTACCTGGCAGGTTGCGGAGGGGGTCGTGGGCGATGCCACAGCACAGCTTGAAGGTGGCCTGTAGCATGGCATAGCAGTGGGGCTGCCTCTGGAGCCTGCTGCATCCCAACTAGGCTTTATAGCCAGCCTGAAGGACGGCACCTGATGATAACACCAAGCTGCCAGATAGCAGCGGGGAGTAAGGAGTGCTCAAGGCCGAGGAGAGCCGGAGGAGGAGCCGGAGGGAAAGGCCACGCTCCCTGCTGCATGAGCACTCCCTGCCTCTCCGCTTGCTCTGCGTCAGATGGCACACTTTGGTGGTCCACACTGGCACTCGATGGAGGGTTGTGGTGGCAAAGGCAAGTCGGTTTCCATGGAAGGAAGGACAGGGTGGGAGATGAAGCCACAAATAGAATGCTGGGTTCAGGTTTGGTCCCTCCCAGCACGAAGGACACTGAAGTTTTGAAGAGGGTCCAGAGAAGGGCAGAAGAGCTGGTGAAGGGTCTGAAGAATAGGTCTGGTGAGCAGCAGTTGAGGGAACTGGGGGTGTTTAGCTTGTACCAAATGTCCCCTATACACAGCTTCCTCTGTGTCCCCCCACACCTCAGAATCACAGAACTAACTGGGCTGGAAAAGACCCCTAGGATCATTGAGTCCAACCTATCACCTAACCCTTCTAATTAACTAAACCATGGCATCCAAGTGCATCCAGCCTCCTCTTACACACCTCCAGCGATGGGGACTCCACCACCTCCCTGGCCAGCCCATTCCAATGCAAATCACTCTTTCTGTGAAGAACTTCTTCCCAAGGTCCAACCTGAACCTGCCCTGGCACAGCTTGAGACTGTGTCCTCTTGTACTGTCCCTGGGTACCTGGGAGAAGAGACCAACCCCACCTGGCTACAACCTCCCTTCAGGTAGACAGCAGTGAGGTCTTCCCTGAGCCTTCTCTTCTCCAGGTTGCACAACTCCAGCTCCCTCAGCCCCTCTTCATGTCCCCCAAAACTCAGTGTTCCTCACATCTGGTGCCCCCCAGAGCTCACCATGCTAACATCCTCACCCAGGCCTGGAGCCTCTGGTGCCCACCATACCCAGTGTGGCCAGGGTCTTCCATACCAGGTACCCCCCTATGTCCAGTGTCCCTGATGCTCTCCATACTCTGTGTCCCCCCCATACCTGGTGTTTCCTCACACCCAGTGTCCCCAGAGCCACTCATGTCCACATTTCCCTTCAGCCCGTATTGTCCCAGGTCTGGAAGTCCCAGTGCCCCATTGCTCCTGGCATCCTCCACACTCAGTGTCCCCACACAGTGTCCTCCTCACCCTACACCCAGTGTTTCGAAGTCTCTCCTATCCTGCTTTTAAAGCCCAGAAAGCTTCTTGCCCAAACATTTTGGACGTTGCTTGAAACAAAAACAGGTACAGAGAGGTGGAAGAACCTTTCCATGGCAAACATCAAGTGGGGTTTTCAAAGCACAGAGCATGGTCATGTGACCCAGCAGGTTTTGTGCTCAACCTTGCAAGAGGAGCCATCAAAAACACAAGCAGAAAGACTGAAGGGTGTGGTGGTCACACCATTGCTGCAAGGAACGGAGGTCTGCAGGGCATGCTTAGGAGGGAGGAAAAGGAGGAAAGAGGGAAATTAGGAGTTGGAACTCTTGAGGAGTTCCAAGAGGATCAATGAGCACCATAACTTCATAGAATCATAGAATCATAGAATCATAGAATGGTAAGGTTGGAAGGGACCTCAAGGATCATCTAGTTCCAACCCCCTGCCATAGGCAGGGACACCTCCCACTAGTACAGGTTACTCAAGGCCTCACCCAATCTGGCCTTGAACACATCCAGGGAGGGAGCATCCACAACCTCCCTGGGCAACCTGTTCCAGTGCCTCACCACCCTTACTGTAAAGAACTTCCTCCTAACATCCAGTCTAAATCTCCCCTCTGCCAGTTTAAGCCCATTGCCCCTTGTCCTGTCATTGCAGGACCTTGTAAATAATCCTTCCCCAGCCTTCCTGTAGGCCCCCTTCAGATACTGGAAGGCTACTATCAGGTCCCCTCGAAGCCTTCTCTTCTCCAGGCTGAAGAGCCCCAACTCCCTCAGCCTGTCCTC
>VWZE01007054.1:157501-189532 GCA_013396675.1 Eubucco bourcierii | reverse complement strand
GGGGGGGAAGGAGATGAGAGGCTCTAGGCAGAAGCCACCTGTGAGAAGGGGTTTGAATCTGTATGCGGCATTGCCCTGTGTTGTCTTTGAGGAGGAGGAAGTGGGTGGGGTGGAGGTGTCACCCCATTGCTTAACTTCACCTTGGGTTGGGTGATGTCCACCCTGAAGGATGTGTTGTCTTTGAGGAGGGGGAAGGGGGTGGGGTGGAGGTGTCACCCCACTGCTTAACTTCACTTTGGGTTGGGTGAAGTCCACCCTGAAGGACGTGAACTGGAAGTAAGAGCTTTGTGGTATTGATCTGAGCTGCCTGTGATAGGTTCTCACATCCAGAAAGGAGCACAGCACTCAGACCTGGTCTCTTGGCCTCCATGGCAACCAACATCTGGACTTGTCCTAACACCCAAAGGATGGAGGACTTGGCAAACACCTTGGTAGCCTGTGCCCATGGTTTGGAATCTCCTGGCTGCCCAGCTGAGCATTGCTGACTTCAGGCCCTGCATGTCAGCCCTGCCAGGGCTGGCCCTTTCTCTCTTTCCAGTGTTCTCAGCCCATGCTAGGAATCCTGCTAATCTCAAAGCACCTTTTCCAAGCCACTCCTCACCAACAGGCAAATGCTGCTTGTGGACTTTAATCAGAGAGTGGGTTTTTTGACCTCACAGGGCTCTTGCAGCCTTGCCGCCTGTCTTAGAGGGGGAAAATGTGGGAAGAGACAAGTTTGGACACCAGAGCAAGAGGTAGGCACTGAGGGACAGCATCATGAGGGATATGCAGAGCTGTGATGAGTTGCTTCAATGCCTTGGAGACACCAATGTCTTTTCCTATTTTCTTTTTTTCTCCATCCAGCCCCTGCTTGAGTCCTCCCCATCTCCTTCCAGCCTCCTCCAGCAGCTGGTGGCTCTCCAGCACTTTTTCTCCTGATTTTTAAAGCTCTATCTTCAAGGTAATTCCCACAGAAATATTTTGGCTGGAGGAGATCTTTAAGATCTCCTCCAGTTGCTCACCCAGCACTGCCAGGTCACCACTAAACCATGTCTCTCAGCATCACATCTACATGGCTTTGAAATCTCTCCAGGGATGGGGACACCACCACTGCCCTGGGTAGCCTGGGCCAGGCCTCTACACCCTTTTTGAGGAAGAAATTATTCCTCATGTCCAACCTAAACCTCCCCTGGTGCAGAGGGCATTTCCCATTGTTCTATCTCCCTGTTTCAAGATGAGGACTGAGACTTCTGGCCTATGCTCTTTAGAAGGTTCTCTTGCAGTTTGCTCTTCCCTGCTCTAATTTTCCCTTCATTTCTCCAGCTTCTGGGAAATCTTTGGGAGCTGCATTTCTCTGCCAGCTCCTCATTTCTTGTTTGGCCTTTTTAATGTAAATCTGACTCCCACTGAAACACAAATCACTCCCTTCTGGCCTCACTCTTGCTGCCTGATGTGGCACCTGCCACATCCTTGGCAACGGAACGCAAATTCCCTTCAGGAGTAAGAAGATGGCACCAAGCTGAGTTGCCTTCACAGGCAAATAAATGCAAGCACCTTCAATTAATCTGGAAAGAACACACAATAATTGGCAGCAGGTTATGAAGCTTCTGCACGTTTCTCCCTAGGGATTATCTTGGGGTGAATGTCTCTGTGGTTGCATTAAGAAAATCAGTTTAGAACTCCCACAGCTCCTCCAGAAATATTTCTCCTCCTCCTCCTTGGACAATCTGACAGTGGCAAAGCTGTGTGTTGAAAGAGGGTTGCTCACTCCTTGCATCAGGAATCTCCTCCCTGCTGGCTGCAGATGTGCTGCCTCCTGACTGCTTTGATAAATGAGGAGAAAACATGGTATTTTGGGGTATAAGCTTGAGGAAAGAGGTTCTTGTGCTCTAAGAAAGCCACTCATACCCAGAAGGAGGCTTGTTTTCACAAGGCACCATCTGGCTTCCACCAAGCCCTTCTGCATAAAGAGAAAGAGTTCAGCCTTCGGGGTAGGGAGGGCAGGTTTGGCCCTTCCAGTCCCAAGCAAAAGGTTCCCCTTGAGGTCTCATCATGATACCCTTATTGCAGGGTGTTTCTTACCAAAAAATGGATGTAGATTTGCTGGGCAGAGCCCTTGGCAGCTCATGCTGGGTTCACAGAGAAGTGGGGTGTGTGACAGGCAGTTATCCAGTCCCAGAGTGCTCCACCTTCCCTATTCTCCTGCTATCAGCAGGAGGTTGCAGACCTTGGAGTTGGCCCTGTGCAAGGCAAACTCCCTCCCAGGCATGGTGCCCTGCCTGCCTTTTCGAACGGTGCTGCTCTGGCTCCCAGCAGACTTGGAAACTGTGAAGATTTCTCTGTAGGACAAGATGACAATCAGATGGTCAGGAGGCTGTGGTAGACCTCAACATCCTTCCAGACCCATGGCCCTGCTTTGCAGGGGGGTTGGACTCGACCTCTGGAGGTCCCTTCCAACCCCTGGCATCCAGTGATTCTGTTTTTGCCATCTCCTGATGGTCCAGGGATTGTGCTTCCTCCTATGGCATCATCAACTTGCATTGTGCTTGCCCTGGGGATATTCAAGGTGAGGCGCAACAGGGCTCTGGGCAATCTTGTCTAGTGGAAGGTGTCCCTGCTTACTGCAGAGAGGCTTGGACTAGATGAGCTTTGGAAGTCCCTCCCAACCCAGACCATTCTATGATTCTGTGGCTACTAGTTTTGACCCATCCCACTCAATTAGCGTACAACCCCTACTTGCTTCCTCCCTCCAAGAAGCACTCATTTATCTCAACCACATCAGGATGTTTCTACAGCACCTGGCCATGTCCAGAGACTACCTGTATGGGACCTGCTCCTCTCTCAGCTGCAGGCACATGAGCACTGGGCTGCCAGAAAACCTCAGCATGGTGTCAAAGTGGATTGAGGTCTCCACCTCTGTCTGGCTTCTCAAGGTGGCTTGGAGGAAAGGGGCATCTAGTTCTGCCTGGAAATCAATGGTGAGGCCTCCCCTGCAGCAGAGAAGAACGTGGGTCAGATCAGCAAGCAATGGCATCAAGCAACCCCATAAGCATCTTGGGTTTAGGTCTGGCCAGGGCAAAGGAATGTGGCACCAGTGCCCACCAGACCCTTACATGATGTGTGCATCAGAAGGGCTGGGGCCAGCAGGAGAAGAGCAGTGTGCTGTGGGAAACTCACGAGGAGTGCTGAGCCACCCAAGTACCCCACAGCCCCGGAGCCAAGCAGCTTCCCACCTGCTGACCTTGTGCTGATGCTGGTTTTCAGCTCCTGCTCCCAAATGCTCATGTCCATGTCAGCTGAAATGTCAAGCCCCAGTCCACCCTGGAGTTTGATGGTCACTTGGAGGCCAGACTGCAGAGGAATGACCTGGAAGATGGAGAAGGCAGACCTTGCTGTGACTGGACACTGCTCTTGGCTGAGCAGCAGATACCCTGCAGCTGGGTTTGCATGGGAGGACCTCAACCCACCTGTGTGCCATGGCAGAACCTGCTATGGCTGCTGTTCTACCCAAGAGACATCTGGCAGTGCCACTCTTACATGTGTGCTTACACACCTAAAATCCTTTGGCTCATGCTATGGGATTTGGAGTAGAAGGTTGCTCCTCCCATTCCCACCCAGTACCTGGTGATGGTCCATCAGCAGAACGTTGCCTTTGACCACACTTGTGGGTTCTCCACTGCTTAACAGGACCTTGGCCATTAGGTCTGTATATCCCTGGAAGAAGACGACGGGCCGCAGCTGAACATCAAAGAAGAGGGCAGACATCCCAGCCATGAGCTCTGGCTCCTCCTCCCCTTCCAGGACGTTCTCTCCCAGCATTGACTCCAGCCCTTGTGCTTCAATAGTGACCTAAAACACAGAAGCAGATTTGGAGAGGGTTTTGTACCCTGCAGCACTCTGTGAGTTGCCATCCTTGTCCAACCCTTGCCTAGGGACCCTGTGAAGCAGGAGGATGATGATGGTGTGGGTTGGATGGGGCATCCAAGCTACCCTTGAGCACCGTGTGGCAGTGGGGTTTCATCCCCTGGTTTCTGGGGAAGCAGGGGACTCTCTTCTCCAGAGGAGGTCTGTGTGGCTTCACATTGTGGATGGGAGATGTGCAGCAGAGGCAGAGCACACTGAGTGCAGAGGTGGGGTCAAGCACCATGAGGAGATGAAGAGGAGACATGAGGGGCAATGGATGTAAACTACAACACAGGAAATTTCACCTCAAAGTGAGGAAGAACTTCTTTGCTCTAAGGGTCACAGAGCTCTGGGGCAGGCTCCCCAGAGAGGTTGTGGAGTCCCCTTCTCTGGAGACCTCCAAGCCCTGTCTGGATGCATTCCTGTGTGACCTGCACTAGATTCTATGGTCCTGCTCTGGTAGAGGGGCTGGACCTGATGATCTCCAGAGGTCCCTTCCAAGGCCAGACACCTTGTGACCCTCTATGTACATGCCACCCATCAGCACACCTGAGCTGCACGAAGCTGCTGGCCGTGGCTGAGCAGAGAGAAGTCAGAGATGCTCTTCCTCAGGAATCCACCCTCCAAAAACAGCAGGTCCAGCCCGAAGGTGGAAAACAGGTCCTGGGTGACTGAAAGCCAGAGAGACTCCTGTAAGCATCCCTGGGCAGTGCCAGGGAGCCACAGAATTGTTTTGGTTGGAAAAGCTTTTTGAGAGCATCAAGACCAGCTCTTCTCTAACACTACCGAGGCTGGTGCTGAACCATGTCCCTCAGCACCACATCTCTGCCTCTTTGGAAGAGCCCCAGGGTTGGGGATTCAAACACCTCCATGGGGAGCCTGTTCCAGTGTTGGAGAACCTTTTCAGTGAAGAAATTTCTTCTGATACCCAGCCTAAACCTCCCCTGGCACAACTTGAGGCCATTTCCTTTCATCCTGTTACTGGTTCCTTGGGAGAAGAGACCAACTCCCACCTAGCTCCAGCCTCCTTTCAGGGAGTTGCAGAGAGCAAATGGTGTCACTGAGTGGTGCTGAATCATGGACACTGAGAGCAGCAGCATGGAGGTGAAGGCTGACAAGAAAATACAAAGCCCATAGGTGGGAAGTGCAAGGATGGGGTCCCAGCAAGCATGTCCCCAGAGCCTGGTACCACCAAGTCAGTGCTCAGCAGGATGAGATGGTTTCTTAACAGATTCACAGACTACATTGAGTTGGAAGGGGATCCTCAAAGGTCATCTTGTCCAACCCCTCTGCAGTCAGTAGGGACACCTCCACCTAGAGTAGGCCACATAAAGTCTGATCTGGAATGTGTCTAAGGCTCATCCAAATTGATTCTGGGAATTTGGAGGCCACTGAGTATGTCTAAGAACAGGATCTTGAGAGCTCCTTGGCCTCCTCAGGAGATTGTAAGGTTAGTCCTGTAGAGCTGTGATATCTATGGTCAGGGTGACTGAGCTGCTAAGGCAGGCATTGAAGTTCTGAGGGTGAATCTTCTGAGCACCATCTCCTTATATCCTTGCAATAATCAAAGAAATTGGCACTGCAGTGTTTTCCTTCCAGGTGTTGGCTCTTTTGCCAGCACCTGCTCCCTAAGGGAGGGAGGTGTTCAATGCCAGGTTGAAGTGGGCTTGGAGAACCTGGCTGTAGTGGGAGATGTCCCTGTCCGTCACAGAGAGTTTGGAACTAGATGATCTTTAAGGTCCCTTCCAACACAAACCATTTTACGATTTGGGAAAAGTATGTGGTCCAGCCCTCCTGCTCTAGGGGGGTCAGAGAGATGTATGTGTATCTCAGGTGGTGGCAACCAGCCAGCTTCAGCTCGGGGTGGGGGGGGAACATGCTCAGAAACCTCACACCAAGATTTTGGGGGGAGTTCTATGAAGCAACCTGAGGAAGAACTTCTTTGCTGTAAGAGTTAGGGAGTGCTGGAGCAGAGAGATTGTGGAGTCTTCCTCTCTGGAGACTTTCAAGACCCATCTGGATGTGTTCCTGTGTGATCTGCCCTAGATTCTATAGTCCTGCTCTAGCAGGAGGGTTGAAGCCAATGATCTATTGAGGCCCCTTCCAATCCCTAAGATCCTGTGATCTCAGGTCTCTTGTGAAAGCTGCCTTTCTCCACCAGCCCCTTCTTTAGCTGGTTGTTTAGGAACACCAGGAGGGTGGAGGAGCACTGGAACAGGTTGCCCAGGGAGGTGGTTGAGGCTCCAGCTGTGGAGCAATTCAGGGTCACACTCAACAAGGTTGTGAGCAACCTGATCTAGTGGAGGATGTCCCTGCTGACAGCAGGGGGGTTGGACTAGATGACCTTTGGAGGTCTTTTCCAACCCAAACCATTCTACGAGTCTCTGAAGGGACTATGGGATGAGTACCCTCTACGGTGTCACCTGTCAGAGGTCCTGAGAAAGAGGAGGAGACTCCAGCTTTGGAGAAGATGTGGTAATTATTTATTCGCGGGTCTCTCAGGATGTCTTTCATGATCTCTCTGGAAGAAAGAGGGAAAGAGTGCATCAGTATGGGGAGGGAAGGAAGGGAAATGGTCTCAGGTTGCACCAAGTGTGTTAGAGAAAAAGCCATTCCTGCAGGAGTGGTCAGGCATTGGAACAGGCTGCCCAGGGAGGTGGCGGAGTCCCCATCCCTGCAAGTGTTGAAGAAAANGTGAGGAAGAACTTCTTTGCTCTAAGGGTCACAGAGCTCTGGGGCAGGCTCCCCAGAGAGGTTGTGGAGTCCCCTTCTCTGGAGACCTCCAAGCCCTGTCTGGATGCATTCCTGTGTGACCTGCACTAGATTCTATGGTCCTGCTCTGGTAGAGGGGCTGGACCTGATGATCTCCAGAGGTCCCTTCCAAGGCCAGACACCTTGTGACCCTCTATGTACATGCCACCCATCAGCACACCTGAGCTGCACGAAGCTGCTGGCCGTGGCTGAGCAGAGAGAAGTCAGAGATGCTCTTCCTCAGGAATCCACCCTCCAAAAACAGCAGGTCCAGCCCGAAGGTGGAAAACAGGTCCTGGGTGACTGAAAGCCAGAGAGACTCCTGTAAGCATCCCTGGGCAGTGCCAGGGAGCCACAGAATTGTTTTGGTTGGAAAAGCTTTTTGAGAGCATCAAGACCAGCTCTTCTCTAACACTACCGAGGCTGGTGCTGAACCATGTCCCTCAGCACCACATCTCTGCCTCTTTGGAAGAGCCCCAGGGTTGGGGATTCAAACACCTCCATGGGGAGCCTGTTCCAGTGTTGGAGAACCTTTTCAGTGAAGAAATTTCTTCTGATACCCAGCCTAAACCTCCCCTGGCACAACTTGAGGCCATTTCCTTTCATCCTGTTACTGGTTCCTTGGGAGAAGAGACCAACTCCCACCTAGCTCCAGCCTCCTTTCAGGGAGTTGCAGAGAGCAAATGGTGTCACTGAGTGGTGCTGAATCATGGACACTGAGAGCAGCAGCATGGAGGTGAAGGCTGACAAGAAAATACAAAGCCCATAGGTGGGAAGTGCAAGGATGGGGTCCCAGCAAGCATGTCCCCAGAGCCTGGTACCACCAAGTCAGTGCTCAGCAGGATGAGATGGTTTCTTAACAGATTCACAGACTACATTGAGTTGGAAGGGGATCCTCAAAGGTCATCTTGTCCAACCCCTCTGCAGTCAGTAGGGACACCTCCACCTAGAGTAGGCCACGTAAAGTCTGATCTGGAATGTGTCTAAGGCTCATCCAAATTGATTCTGGGAATTTGGAGGCCACTGAGTATGTCTAAGAACAGGATCTTGAGAGCTCCTTGGCCTCCTCAGGAGATTGTAAGGTTAGTCCTGTAGAGCTGTGATATCTATGGTCAGGGTGACTGAGCTGCTAAGGCAGGCATTGAAGTTCTGAGGGTGAATCTTCTGAGCACCATCTCCTTATATCCTTGCAATAATCAAAGAAATTGGCACTGCAGTGTTTTCCTTCCAGGTGTTGGCTCTTTTGCCAGCACCTGCTCCCTAAGGGAGGGAGGTGTTCAATGCCAGGTTGAAGTGGGCTTGGAGAACCTGGCTGTAGTGGGAGATGTCCCTGTCCGTCACAGAGAGTTTGGAACTAGATGATCTTTAAGGTCCCTTCCAACACAAACCATTTTACGATTTGGGAAAAGTATGTGGTCCAGCCCTCCTGCTCTAGGGGGGTCAGAGAGATGTATGTGTATCTCAGGTGGTGGCAACCAGCCAGCTTCAGCTCGGGGTGGGGGGGGAACATGCTCAGAAACCTCACACCAAGATTTTGGGGGGAGTTCTATGAAGCAACCTGAGGAAGAACTTCTTTGCTGTAAGAGTTAGGGAGTGCTGGAGCAGAGAGATTGTGGAGTCTTCCTCTCTGGAGACTTTCAAGACCCATCTGGATGTGTTCCTGTGTGATCTGCCCTAGATTCTATAGTCCTGCTCTAGCAGGAGGGTTGAAGCCAATGATCTATTGAGGCCCCTTCCAATCCCTAAGATCCTGTGATCTCAGGTCTCTTGTGAAAGCTGCCTTTCTCCACCAGCCCCTTCTTTAGCTGGTTGTTTAGGAACACCAGGAGGGTGGAGGAGCACTGGAACAGGTTGCCCAGGGAGGTGGTTGAGGCTCCAGCTGTGGAGCAATTCAGGGTCACACTCAACAAGGTTGTGAGCAACCTGATCTAGTGGAGGATGTCCCTGCTGACAGCAGGGGGGTTGGACTAGATGACCTTTGGAGGTCTTTTCCAACCCAAACCATTCTACGAGTCTCTGAAGGGACTATGGGATGAGTACCCTCTACGGTGTCACCTGTCAGAGGTCCTGAGAAAGAGGAGGAGACTCCAGCTTTGGAGAAGATGTGGTAATTATTTATTCGCGGGTCTCTCAGGATGTCTTTCATGATCTCTCTGGAAGAAAGAGGGAAAGAGTGCATCAGTATGGGGAGGGAAGGAAGGGAAATGGTCTCAGGTTGCACCAAGTGTGTTAGAGAAAAAGCCATTCCTGCAGGAGTGGTCAGGCATTGGAACAGGCTGCCCAGGGAGGTGGCGGAGTCCCCATCCCTGCAAGTGTTGAAGAAAAGTGTAGACTTTGGGCCACATGGGTATGTTATGTTGAGGGTNGGTCCCTTCCAAGGCCAGACACCTTGTGACCCTCTATGTACATGCCACCCATCAGCACACCTGAGCTGCACGAAGCTGCTGGCCGTGGCTGAGCAGAGAGAAGTCAGAGATGCTCTTCCTCAGGAATCCACCCTCCAAAAACAGCAGGTCCAGCCCGAAGGTGGAAAACAGGTCCTGGGTGACTGAAAGCCAGAGAGACTCCTGTAAGCATCCCTGGGCAGTGCCAGGGAGCCACAGAATTGTTTTGGTTGGAAAAGCTTTTTGAGAGCATCAAGACCAGCTCTTCTCTAACACTACCGAGGCTGGTGCTGAACCATGTCCCTCAGCACCACATCTCTGCCTCTTTGGAAGAGCCCCAGGGTTGGGGATTCAAACACCTCCATGGGGAGCCTGTTCCAGTGTTGGAGAACCTTTTCAGTGAAGAAATTTCTTCTGATACCCAGCCTAAACCTCCCCTGGCACAACTTGAGGCCATTTCCTTTCATCCTGTTACTGGTTCCTTGGGAGAAGAGACCAACTCCCACCTAGCTCCAGCCTCCTTTCAGGGAGTTGCAGAGAGCAAATGGTGTCACTGAGTGGTGCTGAATCATGGACACTGAGAGCAGCAGCATGGAGGTGAAGGCTGACAAGAAAATACAAAGCCCATAGGTGGGAAGTGCAAGGATGGGGTCCCAGCAAGCATGTCCCCAGAGCCTGGTACCACCAAGTCAGTGCTCAGCAGGATGAGATGGTTTCTTAACAGATTCACAGACTACATTGAGTTGGAAGGGGATCCTCAAAGGTCATCTTGTCCAACCCCTCTGCAGTCAGTAGGGACACCTCCACCTAGAGTAGGCCACGTAAAGTCTGATCTGGAATGTGTCTAAGGCTCATCCAAATTGATTCTGGGAATTTGGAGGCCACTGAGTATGTCTAAGAACAGGATCTTGAGAGCTCCTTGGCCTCCTCAGGAGATTGTAAGGTTAGTCCTGTAGAGCTGTGATATCTATGGTCAGGGTGACTGAGCTGCTAAGGCAGGCATTGAAGTTCTGAGGGTGAATCTTCTGAGCACCATCTCCTTATATCCTTGCAATAATCAAAGAAATTGGCACTGCAGTGTTTTCCTTCCAGGTGTTGGCTCTTTTGCCAGCACCTGCTCCCTAAGGGAGGGAGGTGTTCAATGCCAGGTTGAAGTGGGCTTGGAGAACCTGGCTGTAGTGGGAGATGTCCCTGTCCGTCACAGAGAGTTTGGAACTAGATGATCTTTAAGGTCCCTTCCAACACAAACCATTTTACGATTTGGGAAAAGTATGTGGTCCAGCCCTCCTGCTCTAGGGGGGTCAGAGAGATGTATGTGTATCTCAGGTGGTGGCAACCAGCCAGCTTCAGCTCGGGGTGGGGGGGGAACATGCTCAGAAACCTCACACCAAGATTTTGGGGGGAGTTCTATGAAGCAACCTGAGGAAGAACTTCTTTGCTGTAAGAGTTAGGGAGTGCTGGAGCAGAGAGATTGTGGAGTCTTCCTCTCTGGAGACTTTCAAGACCCATCTGGATGTGTTCCTGTGTGATCTGCCCTAGATTCTATAGTCCTGCTCTAGCAGGAGGGTTGAAGTCAATGATCTATTGAGGCCCCTTCCAATCCCTAAGATCCTGTGATCTCAGGTCTCTTGTGAAAGCTGCCTTTCTCCACCAGCCCCTTCTTTAGCTGGTTGTTTAGGAACACCAGGAGGGTGGAGGAGCACTGGAACAGGTTGCCCAGGGAGGTGGCGGAGTCCCCATCCCTGCAAGTGTTGAAGAAAAGTGTAGACTTTGGGCCACATGGGTATGTTATGTTGAGGGTTAGACTTGATGGTTTTAGAGGCCTTTTTCAACCCAAACGATTCAATGATTCCATGAAAATGCCAGATGGTTGTGCAAAGAGGCAAATACAAATTTCCAAACTCTTTCTCTTGATTGTCCACAGAAATGTGAGCAGAAAAGGAAACCAGCAGAGGTGGCTGCCCTGGAAGTTCCCTCTCCTCTGGTTGATGAGGATAAACCAGGTGGATATTTTGGTGCAGTCTCTGCTTAGCTCTGGAAACTGCTAGTGCTGGGGTTTTTTTGTGCTGGCAGGAAGATGAATACAGTTACAAAGTGTGCCCTGCCCTCCCCTGCCAGCCCGAGCCATGGCCTCCGAGGGTTCTGCTGAAACTCAGACCCTGGGTCCTGCTGCCACAGGGCAGGATGAGGAGGGGACACCAAGTTTCAGCTGATGAGGCATCATCTGCAGTAGTAGCCCTGTTCTTTTGTTCCTCCTGCAGCTGGGAATTTTTTGGACAGCCCCAGTTCCAGCTCCAAGAAGTGCTGCTTTAGAGGTCTGCTGGGTCAAGAACCATAGCTGGAGTGTGGAGGAGAAGGAGGATAAAAAAAGTAGGTGAGGGCCATTCCCCTCCAAACCCACCTTGCTGGGTGGTGGTCAGCATGTAGGTTGTTCTGGACCTTCAGCAGCAGAAGTGTTGCCATCTCTGTCTCCATCTCCCTCGTGGCCAACAAGATGTTGATGACATCCATGGGCATGGGCTGGTTGTCCAGGAGGACTTCTGCTGCGGCCAGGCGACAGGTTTTCTCGTAGCTCCTCTTCTTCTGGTGGAAAATCCTCCGCATTGCTCGTTTCACCTGAGGGGAGAGGGAAGGTGAAGACCGCCGCCGAGGGTGGCGATGTGCGAGCGGTGGCCGTGCCGCCGCCGAGGGTGGCGATGTGCGAGCGGTGGCCGTGCCGCCGCCGAGGGTGGCGACGTGCGAGCGTTGACTGTGCCGCTGCCGAGGGTGGCGACGTGCAAGCGGTAGCTGTGCCGCCGCCGAGGGTGGCGACGTGCGAGCGGTGGCCGTGCCGCCGCCGAGGGTGGCGACGTGCGAGCGTTGACTGTGCCGCTGCCGAGGGTGGCGACGTGCAAGCGGTAGCTGTGCCGCCGCCGAGGGTGGCGATGTGCGAGCGGTGGCTCTGCACTCCCTATGCCTTGGCTTGGAACGGGAAGAGAGCATCCAGCCTCGGCAGCTTTCTTTCCTACCTTGCCGGAGATGTGCTGAGCAGGGAATCGCCGTAGGGCAGAGAGGGCTGCAGCGGCAGCGGCAGCAGGACCCTCCTCAGCATGGTCTAGGATGGTGGGGATAGTTTCGGGGAGGGCTGCGTTCCCTAGGGCCAGCAGGTAGATGACCATCTCAGACTCCTCCTTGGCGCCTCTTAGCCTTCTGAGGATGGTTTCCACTCCACGCTCCACCTCCTGCTCGGGGTTGGCAGGAGAACAAAAGAGAAGGGAGTGAGGTGAGGGACAGGAGACATTTAGGGCAATCCTGGGGGAGGAGGAGGGATGGGATCCAAAGAAGCCAAGCCCGGTTTGTAGAGGACCCACCTGTAGCCCACAGAGCTTCTGCTGGCACAGCTTGCCAACCAGAGAGCCCATGGCAACGATTCCTGTTTCCTGGACCTCAGGGGCCAGCTGCTTCCCATCCAATTTATCCTGGGAAGTGGGAAAAGAGCTATTTTGGAAAAAGGAACCAAGAAAACAAGGACAAAGCCAGAGAAGGAGCATCTTCTACCTCTTACCTCAAAGCATTCACTACAAAAATAGGGCAAATCAAGTAATTCCCTGCCTTAGAGTAGGCAGCAAGTGGCTCAATTTGGTCAGACGTGAGTTTATTTATTTTTTTTTTTTTTTTTCCCCACGGTGGCTTTTAATTAAAGCTTTTATTATCTGCAGTGCACTGACATAAAGCCTTTGCTGCTGGGTGATTTTTCCTCTGAGGGACATCTACTCCTATCACCAGTGTCCCATGAACAGCAGTGCAAAGTAATGCCCTAAGCAGGAAGATCTATTTCTACAGCAAGGTATCTCTCTTCCAGGAGAACACACTTTCCTCCCTGCATGAAGTAGGGGGGTGAGGGATCCATCTGGGACTCAAGGAGGGAGAGGAATGTCCATACTTACTAACACCAGGCGGAGAAGCTCTCCTGAAGGCCGTGGAGAGAAAGCTGCTGCATAGAGGAACTTCTCCAGCAGCATCTTGGGGTCCTTGTCAAAATCCAGAAAGTCTGAGAGAGCTGCCAAGGATGCCAGGGACTGTGCGGCCACTGCTGCCTCCACGACAAAGGGGCTGAGGCAAGAAGAGGGAGGTCATCAGTGGACTTGACCCACCAAGGGAGATGGAGAAGATACAAGGTACCCCCTGTGCATTATCCCCCTTTCTCTTCCCTATGTTTCCCTCTTCCTTTAAAACTCGTGGGAGCTGTGGTTCATGATCTAAAAACCTCCAGAATCAGAATCATAAAACGGTTTGGGTTGGAAGGGACCTTAAAGATCATCTAGTTCCAAGGCCCTGGCACAGGCAGGGACACCTCTCACTAGACCAGGTTGCTCAAAAGCCCATCTAGTTTGGCCTTGAATACTTAGAGGGATGTGGCTTCCACAAGTTTCCTGGGCAATCTGTTTCAGTGCCTCACCACCCTCGTGGTGAAGGACTTCCTTCTTACATCTACCCTAAACCTAACTTCATTCAGTTTGAAGCTGTCATCCCTTTTCCTACCTCCACATGCTCTTGTAAAAGTCCCTCCCCAGCTTTCCTGCAGGCCTTGTTAAAGTACTGAAAGGCCACCAGAAGGTCTCCCTGGAGCCTTCTCTTCTGCAGCCTGAACAACCTCAGCTGTCTCAGCCTGGCCTCACAGCAGAGGGCTTCCAGCCACTGAATATTTGCAATCTCCTCTGGTCCTGTGTCTGTGCTGAGGACTCCAGAGCTGTCCCCAGCACTACAGGTGGAGTCTCAGCAGAGAGCAGCAGGGTACATTTGCACTGCTCAGAGCAGCTGCTTGAACCAGGTCTGGTGTCTGGATCAGCACCAAACATTAGTCCTCAGGGCCAAGGCTGACCACAAGAGCCAAGGCTCTACATGCACAGAAAGCCAACTGCTGGGAGTCTCACATCATCTCCTCAGGTGCTGCCCTCAGCAGCTGCAGCACATCTCTCTTCTTGGCACTGCGCAGCATCTGGATGAACCTCTGGAACTGCCATGTGGTTGCCACCTTTGAGGTGTCCCTTCTGACTCTCCAGCTGCCAAAATCCTTCAGGTAGGTTCTCAGCTGCAATCATAGAATCATAGAAGTTTAGGTTGGAAGGGACCTCAAGGATCATCCAGTTCCAACCCCCTGCCATAGGCAGGGACACCTCCCACTAGTACAGCTCACTCAAGGCCTTGTCCAACCTGGCCTTGAACACCTCCAGGGAAGGAGCAGCCACAACCTCCCTGGGCAACCTGTGCCAGTGTCTCACCACCCTCACTGCAAAGATCTTCCTCCTAACATCCAGTCTAAATCTCCCCTCTGCCAGTTTAAACCCATTGCCCCTTGTCCTGTCATTGCATGACCTTGCATGTTCAAATCATGTTTATACTTGGGAAACATTTAGGAGTGGGAGGGGCCCACAGGGGTCATGCAATCACCAGCGGGCATCTGCTGCAGCCTCCCAGTCCCACCACTGAGGACTTGAGCTGAAGCCCCAAAGCCCCAGTTTGCGGGATGTGCCAGGAGAAGAACAGGAGAAGCTGCATCACCCCTGCCTGAGAGTCAATTCCAGACTTGAGGAGGCAGAAATGACCCCTCTGTTGTTCTTGTTAACCTGTGGTGTGGTGGGAATGCTTCCTGACCTCAGATATGTGATGGGTTTAACCCAACTGGACGTGCCAGAGGTGCATCAGGTTACTTGTCCCCGGGAGCAACAGGAGACACTTGAAGAAGCAACACCAGGCTATTGCTCTAAGTCTCTCCCAGGGCTGCATCCTGCCTTTGACAGTTGGCAATCAGCCCCTCCAAATGCACCACCATAGTTTAATCCCAAATCCTACAGCCTTGGGGGAGAGCATGCAATGAGTTTTGGGCCACTGACCGATGGGCAGTGGGTGCAGACCCTCCTAAAGGGCAGGCTGGTCATGCCCAGGGGCTGGTGCTGTCCTTTCATGCCAGCTAGCACATCCTCAAGGTTTTGCCCAGCCACCTCTGCTGGGCCAGGCATTAGAGGAGACACTAACTGGAGCTGCTGCCTGTGGAGAGAAAGGAAGCCATCAGGAAGTGTTTCACCATTTACATGCTCAGAGGCTGGCTGGATTCATGGAGGTTTAGAGAAGGAGGAGATAGAATCATAGAATGGTAAGGTTGGAAGGGACCTCAAGGATCATCTGGTTCCAACCCCCCACCATAGGCAGGGACACCTCCCACTAGCACAGGTCACTCAAGGTCTCCTCCAGCCTGGCCTTGAACACCTCCAGGGAGGGAGCAGCCACAACTCCCCTGGGCAACCTGTGCCACTGTCTCACCACCCTCACTGCAAACAACTTCCTCCTAACATCCAGTTTAAATCTTCCCTCTGCCAGTTTAAACCCATTGCCCCTTGTCCTGTCATTGCAAGACTTTGTCAATAGTCCTTCCCCAGCCTTCCTGTAGGCCCCCTTCAGATCCTGGAAGGCTACTCTAAGGTCTTCTGGAAGCCTTCTCTTCTTCAGGCTGCAGAGCCCCAACTCTCTCAGCCTGTCCTCATAGCAGAGCTGCTGCAGGCCACTACAAGGTCTCCGGGAAGCCTTCTCTTCTTCAGGCTGAAGAGCCCCAACTCTTGTAGCCTGATGTGGGGTAAAGCTGTCAGAAGGTGTCTGGTGTTCCCTTCATGCCATGCCCGCCCAGTTCTCTTTGTTGCCTGCACCAAGCTGTGCCAGCTGAGCTAGAGCTTTAACCCCAACAGGTGAGCTGTCATCCCATGCATGTCCTAGTTTGGGCAGCGGTATGGGGGCATTACTCACCTTGAACTAATTTTGACACCAGTGGTGGACCTCAGGGCTGGAGACAGCAGGTGGCTTTCTTCTGCCAGCACTGACTGCAGGAGGTTGTCTTTCACTGTGTACTGGCTGCTGCTGCTGGGCTGCCACTCAACTCCAAAAATCTTGAAAAAGGAAAAGCAAGGTGAAAAAAAAATCCCAACCCTTTGCTCTCCTGCCCTCTTTTGTCTGTGGCAAAAGAACCACAAAGTCATCTTGCAAAATACAGAAAAGGAAAATCCAGAAAAAAAATCAGTCTCTTCCAGTTGTGGAAGAAGGCACCACCAAGTGAGGACCATGCTGGAGGAGGGCTCTCAACCTCATGAGGTTCAACAGCAGTAAGTGCAGGGCTCTGCACCTGGGCTGGAATAGTCCTGATTATCAATACAGGCTCAGGGAGGAGGTGATAGAAAGCAGCCCTGAGGAAAAGGACTTGGGAGTGCTGATGGATGAGAAGCTGGACGTGAGCAGGCAGTGTGAGCTTGCAGCCCAGAAGGCAAATCACAGCCTGGGCTGCATCGAAAGCAGTGCGGCCAGCAGAGCCAGAGAGGGGATTCTGACACTTAGCTCTGCTCTGCCGAGACCTCACCTGGAGTACCGCGTCCAGCTCTGGGGGCTCTCAATATAGTAACTACACAAACCTGATGGAGTAGGTGCAGAGGAGGGCCATGAAAATTATCAGGGGATTGGAGAAGCTCTGCTACAAGGGCAGGTTGAGGCAGCTGGGGATATTCAGGTTCCAGAAGAGTAAGCTCTGGGGAGACCTAATAGCAGCCTGCCAGTACCTGAAGGGGGCTACAAGAAGTCTGTAGAGGGATTGTTCACAAAGGCCTGCAATGACAGGATGAGGGGAAATGGTTTCAAACTAGAGAAGAGCAGATTCAGATTGGATGTTAGGAACAGGTTCTTTACCACGAGGATAGTGGAACACTGGAGAAGGTTGCCCAGGGTGAGTTGTTTAGGCTCTTTCCCTGGAGATACTCAAGGCGAGGCTCGACAGGGCTCTGGGTAGCCTGATCTAGTGGAGGATGTCCCTGCTGACTGCAGGGGAGGTGGACTAGATGACCTTTGGAGGTCTCTTCCAACCCAAACCATTCTAGGATTCTATGAAGTCCAACCCCACTGCAGTCAGCAGGGACATCTGCAACTGGAGCAGGCTGCTCACAGCCCCAGCCAACATGACCTGGAATGGTTCCAGGGATGGGACATCTATCACCTCTCTGGGTAGCCTGTACCAGGGTCTCACCACTCCTCCCTCTCTCTATTCTAAATTTCCCTCTTGCAGCTTAAAGCTCATGTCCTGTCACAACAGGCCCTGCTAAAACTCTGTCCCCAGCTTTCTGTTTAGCCCCTCTAAGTGCTGAAGGTCCACCAGAAGGTCTCCCTGGAGCCTTCTCTTCTGCAGGCTGAACAATCCCAGCTCTCTCAGCCTGGCCTTACAGCAGAGGAGTTGCTTGGATCGTTTCTGTGGTCTCTGCTGGACCTCCTCCAGTAGAATTTATATACTTCAGATGCTCTCTTGGTTTTAACCACACATGTGTGGTGTACCTATTTGAAGACCCACAGAGCTTCAGCTCTTTATGTCAGGGCTGAACATGGGCTACTACTTCAGATAAAGCAAGCAATGATCTTTGTTCTGTCCCATGTCAACCTCATCCCCAGCCAATGGGCATGAGGTCCAGAAGCCATTTCTTTATCTCCACTTCCCCAAGCAGGCTTAGTGGGCAGGGCAGATGTAATACCTGTACTAGTGGGAGGTGTCCCTGCCTATGGCAGGGGGTTGGAACTAGATGATCCTTGAGGTCCCTTCTAACCTTACCATTCTATGATTCTATGATTCTATGAATAACAAGGACGAGGTTGGGATGGCTCAGGACATCTGAAGGTAAAACTTCTTTGGTGTGAGGGTGCTGGAAACCTGAAGCAAGCTGCCCAGAGAGGTTGTGAAGTCTCCTTCTCCAGAGAGATTCCAAACCCACCTGGCATTGTGATCCTGGGCAAGCTGCTGTGAGTGACCCTGCTTTAGCAGTGAGGTTGGACTGGATGATTATGACAAGTCCCTCTCTAGGGATTCTACAGGAAGGCTGGAGAGGCCCTTTTTGTAAGGGTATCTAGTGATAGGACAAGGGGGAATGGTTTGAAGTTGAGGGAGAGTAGGTTTAGATCTTATGAAGAAGTTCTTCAGTACAAAGGTGGTAAAACTGTGGAACAGGTTGCCCAAGGGGGTTGTGGATGCCTCCTCTGTGGGGCTGTTCAAGGCCAGGTTGCATGAGGCCTTGGGCAACCAAGTCTAGTTGAGAGACATCACTGCCCATGCTGGGAGGTTGGAGTAGATGATCTCTGAGGTCCCTTCCAAGCTAAGCCGTTCTGTGATGATTCCGTGACTCCCAGATTCTGATACCCTTCCAACCCTTACCATGCTGCATGCTTCTATGATCTTTTTCTGCATCTACCCACCTCAAAACCCATCTGCTTCTCCTGAGGTATGCTGGTGCATCCCATTTTGGGGATGGGTTAAGAACTAGAGTCCTGTCCCAAGCTGGTGCAGAAGGCTGGAGCCAGCTGGAAGTAGGACTCACAGGTCACCTGCAAGAAGATTTTGGGTACAGCCCTGCTGCACCCTTAATAAGTTGAGCCCACCACCATGGGAGCAATGGACTTGCTTTGTTAACAGAGGTGAATCCGGACTTTGTCTTTGTGCAGCTGAGGAGATCCTTTGTCTTTGTGATGGAGTGGTTGGACACAGTGTATGTGACTGGGCAGCTCCCAGAGATGTCCTCCTGAAACACAAATGTAAGTGGCTGTGGTTAAGGATGGTTGTCTTGGGTTGAGCCTAAATAAATGAGGACAGACACAAAGGACAAACCAACAAGGAGAAAAATAATCAAATATCTGGGACCTGGGCCACATTTGGGAGTGTTGGGTAACTCCAAGTCCACCTGGGCAGGAGCTTTCCTTTTGCAAATTCAGTTTGACACTAGCAACAGTACCTTTTGGCCTGCATTTTGGGGGTTTGGGGTTATTTCATGCTCTTCACAGGTCACTCCAGCAGCAGCTGAGCTCTGGAGGGGGAAGGATTTCCCAGCCACCTGCCCAGACTGGGCAAAGCAAATCCCTCTTGGTGGAAATTCTTGTACAGCTTTTTCTTTCACTCTTCCTACTGTATCTAGGGAATGATGGTGGCTTTGTATATGGGCCCACTCCTGAGAGTCATCTGCAGATTACTGGACACTAGATCACCTGGTTTTCCAACAGGCATCCCTCCTGGCAGCCCAGGGGCAGCTGGAGCAGCAGAGCCCATGGTGTGTACCCTGAATACTGCCTCCCCCTTTAACAATTCTGGAGGTGTTTAAAAGCCATTTAGATGTGCTGCTTGAGGATATGGCTTAGCAGTAGACTTGGTAGAGTAGGGTTAATGGTTGGACTCAATTCTCTCAAAGGTCTTATCCAACCTAAATGATTCTATGGTTCTAATATGGTATTAGGGTCCCACCCTTGCAATTTTCTGATGGTCCCAAAGGCAACCAGAGTGCTGCCAAACTGGACCTCCTTAAAGGGGTCCTCTAAGGAAGCTGGGGACAGCCTTTTTAGCAGAAACTGTTGTGACAGGACAAAGGATCTTGCAACGACAGGACAAGGGGCAATGGGTTTAAACTGGCAGAGGGGAGATTTAGACTGGATGTTAGGAGGAAGCTCTTTGCAGTGAGGGTGGTGAGACACAGGCACAGGTTGCCCAGGGAGGTTGTGGCTACTCCTTCCCTGGAGGTGTTCAAGGCCAGGTTGGACAAGGCCTTGAGTGAGTTGTACTAGTGGGAGGTGTCCCTGCCTATGGCAGGGGGTTGGAACTAGCTGATCCTTGAGGTCCCTTCCAACCTTACCATTCTATGATCTCTGCACCTACCTCCACTGTGGTGCCAGCATGGGGCTGGAGCTGGAGCAGGCTGATGACACCTCGCTTCAGGTTGGAGATCAGGATGCTTTCTGCTTCATCCCCATAGAAGGCTTTGACCTGGGAAGGCAAAAGGTAGTTTCTGACTGTGGGGGTGGCTCTGGGGGCCAGGAAGAAGCTTCTGTCTCATGGTGCTCTAGGTGAGCAGGAGAGTTGGATTAGCTCATCTCCAGAGGTCCCTTCCAACCCCTATCATTCTGTGATTCTGTTGGGGCTGAAGCCCTTTTCACATGGGATGCTCCAACCAAGCTTGCAGCCCCCTGTGAGGATGAGATTTCACTTAGGGTCATAGTGGATTTTGCAGGAGATCATCTAATCCTCCATTTGTGATTCTGGTTTGTTGTGCTCTAATATAAAGTCAGAGGGAGTTCATAAGAACTTTTTGTAGCTAGGAAAATTTGGGATGTGGGCAGGAGTGCTCTGTGGAGAGGGCATGAGCAAGCCCAGAAGGTGTCCAGCTGACCTTCCCACTGCTCCAGGAGATGAGCATTGGCTGCTGCAGCTCTGCTTGTGCCTCCTGGCTCAATGCAATCTCTGTAGGGGCAGCTCCAGTGCTGTCCTGGCTCCTCTTCTCTTCTGGTTCGTGTTGGGCTTTCAGGTCGCGCATCTATGACAGCAGAAGGTGGAAGAAACAGTGACCGAGGACATCTAAAGCTGCTGTGCAGGTGGCCCCTTGGTCACAGAGGTCACTTTTCAGGTGGCTTGGGAAGGCAGTGAGGACTCATTGCTCCCAGGAGGAGTAGCTAACTGCCATGGCTTTACCACCTCACACACCTGCACCTGGAGCAGCTCTTCTCCACCATGGTCCCTCCAGAGCCGGTGCACCCGGACCAGTGCCTCAGCCCTCAGCCAGGTTCCTCCTGGGGATGGTGTGGATGTGTGGTCCACCTGGACATCCAGGGAATAGTGGTACTGGTACAGGGTCCCAGGCTGGAATGAAAGTGGCTGCAAATTCCCTAAGGAAAGGTGCAAAGGTTGAAGGTTTGTGGTCACAGAATCAGCATGCTCCAGCCCAGAGAGGGGACAGAGAGGATGCTTATGGCCTGCATCCTGCAAGTGTGGGGTTTATGCCAGGCAGTAGGCACAGCTGACATGTTAGGGGAAGCACAGGGGAAAGTTTTAGTGGGATTTTATTTGTGCCTGTGGTTTGGGTATTTCCAGGTTCTTGGGGGTAGCAGCTGATTCCTGTCTGTCTTTCTAGTCCTCCCTTAAGAAATGATGGCCAGAGTAAAGGACCTCCATGGGGACTTCAGGACTTTTTGAAACTGCCAGATGATCACAAATTCCCAGCATGGTGGAGGTTGGAAGGGCCCTCAGAGGATCATCCAGCCAGGGCCACCCGTAGGAGCTTGCTGAGGATCAGAGTGTTCAGGTGAGTTTGGAATCTCTCCAGAGAAGGAGACTCCACAACTTCTTCTCTGTGCAGCCTGCTCCAGGGCACCCTCACACCAAAAATGTTTTTTACTGATGCTAAGATGGAACTTTCTGCATTCTACTTTGTGCCCACTGCCCCTTGTCCTGTCACCAAGCACTGAAAAGAGTCTGACCCCATCCTCTTTCCCTCCACCCTTTTCCTGTTGATTGGCGTTGATCAGATCCCCTCTCAGGCTGCTCTTCTCCAGACTTAACAGCCCCAGGTCTCTCAGCCTTTCCTCCTCAGAGAGATGCTCTTTACCGTCCTTAAACCCTGAAGCAAAGCTTCATCCATAGATGCAAGGGATGCCCTGAAGAGTCTTTTTGGCACTGTGCATTACTTGGCATTGTTATTTAGGGGAGAAGTGAGGGCACTGTGTGGTTCCCACCAGAAATGCCAGTTCTTAAATCACTGACTTGGAGATGGGGCCACATGAAGTTGGTGAGGCAGCTTTGCACCCAAACTCCTGGGCTGTGGCCAGCAGAGCCAGGGAGGTGACTCTCCCCCTCTGCTCTGCTCTGCTGAGACCGTACCTGGAGTACTGCATCCAGTTCTGGAGCCCCTGGGACAAGAGGGATGTGGAGATGCTGGAGTGTGTCCAGAGAAGGGCCACGAGGATGCTCAGAGGGCTGGAGCACCTCTGCTATGAGGACAGACTGAAAGAGTTGGGGCTGTTCACTCTGGAAAGGAAGAGGCTCCCAGGTGACCTTCTTGTGGCTTTCCAATATATGAAGTGGGCTACAAAAAAGCTGGGGAGGGACTTTTTAGGCTCTCAGGGAGTGACAGGACTGGGGGTAATCGAGCAAAGCTGGAGGTGGGGAGACTGAGACTGGAGGTGAGGAGGAAGTTGTTCAGCATGAGAGTGGTGAGAGCCTGGCATGGGTTGCCCAGGGAGGTGGGTGAGGCCCCATCCCTGGAGGTGTTTATGGCCAGGCTGGATGAGGCTCTGGGTAGCCTGATCTAGGGTAGGGTGTCCCTGCCCATGGCAGCAGGGTGGAACTGAATGATCCTTGTGGTCCCTTCCAATCCTGACTGATTCTATGATTCTGTGATCCTAACTCCTTGGTTTAATCTTATTTATCTAGAATAATTCAGACTTCTTTCTCTTGTTTTAATCTTATCTATCTAGAAGCATTTAATCTTGTCTATCTAGAATAATTTGGACTTCCTTCTCTTGTTTTAAGCTTTTCTACCTAGAATCGTTTGGACTCCCTTCTCTTGTTCATATGCAAATATGATTGTGGAGGGAGGGTGGGGCGAAGGGTTGCCTCTGCCATGCCATAACCAGTCAAATCTATTGTCCAAAGTCACTTGAGATTCTCCCACAAACCTGATGCCCCTGCTGGGCTTCTGAAATATTTTCTAGTTCTGCTGCTCTCGTTATAATGAGAAATGAATCAGTGGAAATCCCACTCACCCCCCGGGCCTTTCGCCTGTGAGTCAGGCTAGAGGATTTCTACGTTCCTGCACCCTCTGCAGTTTAAACAGCTCCAGCTCTTTGATTTTCTTCACCCCCACTCCCACCCCTTCAGGAAGGACTTCCACAATCCCAAAACACCCTCCCCCCCATGCCAGAGGGATGCTCAAACCATTTGGTGTTGCAGCCATAATTCTTCCCTCCCCAACCAGAGACTGGGGAGCTGTTGTGAGCCTCAAGATGAGGATCCCACCTTTGAGGGCATCCAAACCTCATTGAGCCCCTGTAGCCACAGCAGCCCAAAGTCTCTTACCTTTTGCTGTTGTCCCGAAGGGAAAGCAAAGAAGGCAGATGTAGCTCAAAGCTCCCTGCGGATTCATGCTGCGCTGGAGCTGGGGAAGGAAGGGGGGTGGGAGAAGGACTCTGCAACAAAAGTGGGCACGACTCGCAGCGTCAGGCTATGGGGGCCCGACCTTCTCCCTGTCCCCGCCTTACCCAAGTAAAGCAAATCATTAAACCTTTGTTCCAGCCCCCAGCAGCCACCCAGGCTTAGGAAATGAGCTGAAGTTTGCCAAGGGTGGGTGGGAGCAGCGGGGAAAACCTGCAAAAAGAGAGCTGCCAGAAGCATTTCAGGGTGGAGAAATGCCCAATTTGCCCGGCTAGGGCAGAGAGGTGCCCAGAAAGTTGCCCTGTACCTTGGTGAACCATCTTGTCCCAGCTGAAGGGAAAGGGGAAGGAATGGTGGCTTCTAAAAGCAAAGACTCAGAAGGGGGAAGGGAGGCAAAGTCCTTTTCCATCCTCTCAGTCACAGCCTGGGATTTGCAGCCCAGGAGCTCAGGTTACTTAAAGGGCCAGGCTGGAAGGGGTCCAACCCCGATTCGATGAATGGGATCATCGAATCACCTCATTTGGAAAAGACATTCAGGAATAATTGGGTCCAACCATACCTAACTCTACCAAGTCTGGTGCTAGACCTTTTCCCTCAGCACCACACAGATGCTGTTCCCCTCAAAACAGGGAAGGGGTTAGGAGATGAATGTTTGCTGGTGGTGCTCCCCACAACCTGCTCACCCCTTGGAGCACCAAGCATGCATTCTTTATCCCATGCAGGAGCTGTCTGCTTGCTGCTGGGTTTAGCTGGTTCCTAAAGACACTTCAGATTGCAAAGCGGTCTTATGGCAACCCCAAAAGGTTAGGCAAGTGGGAGGGAGTGGAGCACATCACACCCTTCTTGTGCAGGAATCTGAGAGGTGATAAAGTCATCACGGAAGTGAGCTGCAGATTGTAGTAGGACAAAACCCCAGTGGGTTTGGTGTTATGGTGTTTCCAAAGGCACATCTTCCAGCTCTGCATCACCACTGAGCTCTCAAGACACTACTGTGGCCTGCTTGGGGAAAGCTCAGCTTATAGGTGCTCCCTCCCTGGAGGTGTTCAAGGCCAGGCTGGATGATACTTAGAACAACCTGGTCAAGTGGAAGGTCATAGAATCATGGAATGTAAGGTTGAAAGGGACCTCAAGGATCATCTAGTGTCCCATAGGCAGGGACACCTCCCACTAGTACAGGTCACTCAAGACCTTGTCCAACCTGGCCTTGAACACCTCCAGGGAGGGAGCAGCCACAACCTCCCTGGGCAACCTGTTCCAAAGATGTCCCTGCCTGTGGTAGGGGCTTGGAACTAGATGATCTTTAAGGTGCCTTCCAACTCAAACCATTCTATCAATCTATGAAAAGCTGTCAGGCAAGCAGGACACAGGAGCAGCTGCAGAACCTGCTGTTGCAGCTTGGCAGAACACACTGGAGGGGTCAGTGTAACCAGGTCATTGTGCCCCAGGGTCAGAAAGGCACACAGGGGCCTTGCCACCGAGGTGTGACGTCAGGGTGGACTTTGGCAAAGGGTGGTCAACCTGCCCAGGGTCTGAACTCACCTAGAGGAAAGCAAGATGGAGGCAATGGGGGCTCTTACATCAAAGACTGCAAGCCTCAACGTGGTGCTTTCAGGGGATTTTCAGCTGCAGACTGTTATCAAAAATGTCAAGTGGAACTAAGGGGAGACCTTTTGGCAGCCTTCTAGTACTTCAAGGGCTCAACAAGAAAGCTGGGGACAGGGCCTGTTGTGACAGTATGAGAGGCAATGAGCTTGAAACTAAAAGAGGAAAAATTCAGACTGGAGAGAGGGAAGAAATGTTTTTTACACTGAGGGTGGTGAGACCCTGGCCCAGGTTGCCCAGAGAGGCAGTAGAAGTCCCATCCCTGGATCAGATCAGGCCGCCTGGGGCTGTGAGCAACCTGCTGTAGTTACAGATGTCCCTGCTGACTGCAGGGGAGTTGAATGAGATGACCTTTAAAGGTCCCTTCCCACTCAAACCAGCCTGTGACTCTATTGTTCTGACACTCCTTACCAATCCCAGCAGCCATGGCCAGTCTCTAGGCTTGGAGGCTACTCTGCTGAGCTGTGAACTGGCGAGGTTGTGCTCAGGGTTTTCCCAGCACTAATGGGAGAGCTTCAGCTCTCTTTCCAGCTCATCCTGGGATAGATGGGAGGGTGGAAGGAAAGACTCTCTCAGGGCTCTGTTCCTTTCCTTTTTTTTTTTTTTTTTTTTTTTTTATGGGATGTTTTACACACCCACTTCAACCTTTATTCAGGAGCTTCTAGGAAAGACTTGGAAGCAAGCAGGAAAAAAACCAAACCACAAAACTGCTTTTAAAACACACAGAGAAGCCCAGAGAGGGAAGCAGAAGATAAGGAAAAGTACACAGAAGGCCCCAGGGGTAAACCTTTACAGAGTGACTCGGTGGAAAAAGGCAAAGAGCAAAGAATGCAGGTTGCAGTTCTGCAGAAGACTCATTCTCCTGAGGGACACCATGGCTACTGCTAACCAGGACCATAGAACTGTAGACCCATTGAGGTTGGAAGAGACCTTTGAGACCATCAAGTCCAATCACAGCAGGTCCCCTTAGCAGTGAGGATGATTCACCATGGAACAAACTGCTGAGGGAATCAAGAGATGTTCCCTCCCCTGGTGACCTCAAAGCCAGAAGGATGGCTCTGCTGGAAGGCATTCAGCAACACAAGAGCAACCAGAAGGAAGTCTTCAGCTCTGCTAAGCTCCTCAGATGGCGTGGTGGAATAACCTATAGTGGCTTTACATCCCATCTGGGCCCCACTCATCTTCTCTGCTATGGTTGAGAAGCTTTTAATATCAGGTTTTCTGCCGGTCAAAGCCACCTCAGTGCCAGCTCTTTTCCAGCCACTCCTAACCACAAGCAGCTTGCCCTCTGCTGAGTGTTAGGTCATGCTTTGCCCCTCATTTTTAGCTTCTGCTTGAGTTCCTTTTTTCCTGCTCCATATCAGCTTTTCCATGCTCTCTGGTCCTCCGTGCAGCAGCTGATAAGTTGTGGTCCTTTCTCTGGCATGGTGGAGCTGGGATCATGTAAGCTCAGCTGGGTGCTTAGGCAGGGCTGGGCTCGTGATTCAAGCAGAGGCTGTGTCAAACCAGTTCTTGGTTTGGCTCAAACCTCTTCATTTTGGTTGCTGAAGGCCTTTATTTGAGTGGTGAAGGTTGGTTTCCAGCACTGCAGGGAAGGGGTTTGCAGGGCTCCAGAGACTGTGTTTGTGCAGGATCAAGGGATGCAGATTTCATGGGCTCAGGATTTTGGATGGGAAAGCTCAAAGCTGGGGTTGAGGAGCAGGATTCCCTCTGGCTGTGCCTCTTATCCTGAGCAATGTACTCTTTTGAACTTCCCTTGTCCCAAGGAGATTCCCAGGAACCTTGAAGCCCTAAAACCACCCCAAGCCCCAGGACTTATAAAAGTGGTGGAGCAGCCTCTGACTGAACTGAATTAATTTTTGTTTCTCCGTGTTGCGTCCTCTATTTCTCTCTTCCCTTCTCAATGACTTTCAGGCACAAAGCCCCCAACCACGCTCTGCCCCCAGCACCTCTTCCTGCTTTGCCACCTCCCTGTTTGCCACTGCAGTGGTAGAGAAAGCCCTGACTCTGCCAACAAACTCCCTCAGTTCTTCCCTCCAAGAGGGAAGAGAAAACCTGAAGGTGTGTGAACAATTCCCACTTAATTGGACTGATGGCACTCAAAAAGCCTCCAAAAGTCCTGAGCAGAGAGACCTCCTCTTGGTTTTAATCCTCTTGTCACACACCCAAGCTGGTGCCATATGGCACACGGGAGTGCAGGGTGAAGCTCTGTCTGATACCCTCCTCACCTTGCCGAAGAGCTGTGTAGAGAGCTGGGCTTGCAACCAAATGGCCTGGTTATGGTAGGGAAGCAACAGGCAGGCAGGGGTCCTACAGGAAGGCTTGGGAGGGACTATTGACAAGGTCTTGCAATGACAGGACAAGGGGCAATGGGTTTAAACTGGCAGAGGGAAGGTTTAGACTGGATGTTAGGAGGAAGTTCTTTCCAGTGAGGGTGGTGAGACAGTGGCACAGGTTGCCCAGGGAGGTTGTGGCTGCTCCCTCCCTGGAGGTGTTCAAGGCCAGGTTGGAGGAGGCCTTGAGTGAGCTGTACTAGTGTGACGTGTCCCTGCCTATGGCAGGGGGTTGGAACTAGATGATCCTTGAGGTCCCTTCCAACCTTACCATTCTGTGATTAATTTCTCCACCCCAAGGCTTGTTCTGGAACAGGCTGCCCAGGGCAGCAGTTGAGTAACTATCACTGGAGGGATTTAGAAGCTGTGTAGATGTAGTGGTGAGGGTCATGGCTTAGTGGTGAGTTGACAGGGTTGGGCTAATGGTTGGACTTAATCTTGAAGGTCTCTTCCAGCCAAAATGATTCTATAATTTTATGATCTCTTCCTGCAAAATTGGAAGTAAGGGCAGGGAGGTATCTGGCTGGGGCTGGTGTTATCTGTTGAAAAAGAAACACCATTCCAAAAATAGTGAAAAATCTCAGGTGGTACCAGTAAATATTTGGGTTTGAAAGGTCTGAGGCTGTCTTCTTTGGTTAGGCAGCTCTGGTTTTGTCCCAGCCCTTTCTAAAGCAGTTTGTGTAAACTGGATCTGGCAGCCAGAAACACTCTTCCCATTCTGTGTTTAGCATTTTTTTTTTTTTCCCCAGGAAAAAAGCCTTAGATTGTCCTCCCTGGGTGGATAAAAGCAGCCAACACCAGGGATGGGCCTGTTAGAAGACATGTTAAAAAAGCTACTCTTTAGCAGCCCCATGGAGAGGCTTGCAAGCCCCCTCCCCTTCCCTCAGTTTGCCAGGCACTGTCTTCCTCTCTTGTTTTATTGTGCAGTTGGTGCTTTATTGTGTGGAGGTTGCTAGGTTGCGTTTCTCAGGGCAGCACCAAAGCCTTCCCCCTCTTTGTCTTCCTTGTGCCTCTCTCCCACCACTAAACCAGGCTGTGAAAAAACCCCTGGGCTTGGCTTTTATGAGTTGCTTACCATAGCTACGTCCTGGGGGGAGTGTGTGTGTGTGTGTGGGCTCAATAGATGAGGTCGGGGAGGGGAGAGCCTGAAGGTGGCAAAGTGGTAGGAGCTGGGTTTCCATCTCCACCTGAGGTCTCCCGAGGCCTACTAAGCTGAAGAAAAGACTTTGCTGCACTAATGCCCAATGAGGTTTTGTGCAGCTGCTGGAAAATAAGGCTGGGATTGACTTCAGGAAGTTGCCTGAGCCATTTCTCTGTTGTTGGCTTTACCTCAATGAATGAATGCCTGACTTGCTTCTAAAGAGCCTCTGCTGAAGGAGACTGCTTAGTTTCTACAGGGAATTTATCCCAGTGCTTTGCTGCTATATAGATGTCTCCTCTCACTGCAATTTTACCTCATCACTTCTAACCCCAGCCCCAGCTGACATGGAGAGTATGAGAGGAATTGGAAGATACTTCAGCTACAGCTTATTCCCCTACTCCCTCACCTTGTAGCTCCTGTTTTCTAGACTCCTTTAAACCTTTGGTAACCAGCTGAAACAGAGGGTCCAGCTTCATACAATGGTTTGAGTGGGAAGGGAACTTAAGGAATAGTTGGAATGGGAAGGGACCTTAGGGAATCCCTGCAGTGGCTGGGGTGGGAAGGCACCTTAGGGAATCCCTGCAGTGGTTGGGGTGGGAAGGCACCTTAGGGAATCCCTGCAGTGGTTGGGGTGGGAAGGCACCTTAGGGAATCCCTGCAGTGGTTGGGGTGGGAAGGCACCTTAGGGAATCCCTGCAGTGGTTGGGGTGGGAAGGCACCTTAGGGAATCCCTGCAGTGGTTGGGGTGGGAAGGCACCTTAGGGAATCCCTGCAGTGGTTGGGGTGGGAAGGCACCTTAGGGAATCCCTGCAGTGGTTGGGGTGGGAAGGCACCTTAGGGAATCCCTGCAGTGGTTGGGGTGGGAAGGCACCTTAGGGAATCCCTGCAGTGGTTGGGGTGGGAAGGCACCTTAGGGAATCCCTGCAGTGGTTGGGGTGGGAAGGCACCTTAGGGAATCCCTGCAGTGGTTGGGGTGGGAAGGCACCTTAGGGAATCCCTGCAGTGGTTGGGGTGGGAAGGCACCTTAGGGAATCCCNCAGGCTGCAGAACCCCAACTCTCTCTGCCTGTCCTCATAGCAGAACTGCTGCAGCCCTCTGAGCATCTTGGTGGCCTCCTTTGGACCCACTCCAACTCTTCCATCTCCTTCCTGTGCTGGGGGCTCCAGAACTGCACACAGTACTCCAGGTGGGGTCTGAGGAGAGCAGAGCAAAGGGGCAGAATTCCCTCCCTTGCCCTGCTGCCCGCACTGCTCTTGATGCAGCCCAGCACACAGTTGCTGTCTGGGCTGCATATGCACACTGCAGGCTCATGTTGAGCTTTTCATCAACCCAGACCCCAAGGTCCTTCTCCTCAGGACTGCTCTCCAGCCAATCAACATCCAGGGTTGGTGATTCCACCACCTCCCTGGCCAGACTATGCCTGACCACTCCTGCTGGGATAAGATGTTTCCTTATGTCCAGTCTAAACCTACACAGTTGAAGCTCGAGGCCATTTCCTTTTATTCTGTCACTGCTTACCTGTGAGAAGAGCCCAGTAGCAGCCTCCACTACCTCCTTTCAGGAAGCTGTAGATAGCAATGAGCTCTGCCCTCAGCCTCTTGTTTTTGAAACTAACCATCCCCCAGCTCCCTCAGTTGCTCTTAATCAGATTTATTTTCCAGGCCCTTCCCCAGCTTCCTTGCCCTCCTCTGCACACGCTCCAGCACCTCCACATCTCTCTTGTATTGCAGTGCCCAAGACTGAACACAACACTCGAGGTGTGTCCTCACCAGAGCTGAATCCAAGGGGACAATCACCTCCCTGCTCCTGCTGGCCACAGCATTTGCAATGCCAGCCAGGATGCCATTGGCCTTCCTTGCCACCTGGGCACACTGCTGGCTCCTATTGAGTTTGTCTATTACAACTCCCAGGTCCCTTTCTGCCAGGCAGCTCTCCAGGCACACTGCCCCAAGCCTGTGGCGTTGCTTGGGGTTGTTGTGGCCCAAGTGCAGGACCTGGCATTTGGCCATGTTGAAGCTCATGCCACTGACATTGCCCCATCCATCTCATCTATCCAAGCCCCTCTATAGAGCCTCCCTGCCCTCCTGAAGATCAACAATGCCACCCAACTTGGTGGCATCTGCAAACTTATTGATGACACACTCTGGGTCTTCATCAAGGTCATTATCAGGAGAGTTCTTTTCTCTGAGAGAAATGCCGAGGGGGTTGGTGGCACAGTCATATGCTTTAGAAAGCCTTTAGAACATTTCACACCTTTCCAGCTCTGGCAGTGGGTGGTCACTTCTTCCTTTGATGTCACAGGAGCAGATTGCTCTGAAATGAAATCTGCCTGGGAGCTCCTCAGCTCCTAGAAAAGGCACCTGTAGAATTGGCACATGGCCAGAGTTTGCACAAGCAAATACTGGAAGTCATTTCATAGCATGTGGTCCCTGAGACCTAAAGAGGAGAAGCTGATGCTGGGCTTGCAGAAACAGAAGCAGTCAGAGGACATGACGAGGTTTATGTCGGTGCACATTCAAGTCCTTCTTGGCCATTAATTTCTCACTGGTGCCATCAACAATTCTTTTATGTGCTGGGATGTAACTGCTGGGTATCAGACTACTCTGGTGAACATCCTGATGTCAGAAGCAAGATATTCTATTTACCATGGTAATTGAAGCTGGCTAGGTATGTCACCAGACTCCTAAGATCATCTTCCAGTTGCTCCTAGACTCTACTGCCACCAAGAAACCAGGTGGGGTTGGTCTCTTCTCCCAGGCAACCAGCAACAGAAGGAGGGGACACAGTCTCAAGTTGTGCCTGGGGAGGTCTAGGCTGGATGTTAGGAGGAAGTTGTTGCCAGAGAGAGTGATTGGCTTTGGAATGGGCTGCCCAGGGAGGTGGTGGAGTCACCATCTCCGGAGGTGTTAAAGCAAAGCCTGGGTGGGGCACTTAGTGCTGTGGCCTGGTTGATTGGCTAGAGCTGGGTGATAGGTTGGGCTGGATGAGCTTGGAGGTCTCTTCCAATCTGGTTGGTTCCATGATTCTGTGAAGCCATTTCCCTTGTCCTGCCACTGCAGGCTTTTGCAAATAGTCCCTCTGTAGCCTTCTTGTAGCCCCCTTCAGATACTGGCAGGTACTGATCTTGGAGGTCTCTTCCAACCTGGCTGATTCTATGATTCTAAGAGCCTCTCTGTGAGGGTGTAGAAGCAAGTCACAAGTGCTCCTGCTGGACCTTGCTCTTTGACTGGTATTTAAACTGATATTCCTCAGATAGAAGAAAATGATGGGAGCTTCTGTGAGATGGACATGTGCATCTTGTCAGCTGCACTCTGAGCTTTGGACGTGGCTCTGAGGGAGGCAAAACTTGCTTAGAATTAAAATGACACCCGGCAAGGCTCAAGTGTAGCTGGAGAACCTCTTGTGGCTCTCTTTGGGAGAGAGATGTGAGCAGTGAGGCATTAGGCCAATGCTCTCTGCATTTTGTTTACAATTAAACAGGGGCTGATAAGATTGACAAGGAAGATACAACTGGGGAGCTTGTTAGACAGCAACCTCTAAGCTCTTGGAGTGATTTAGAGAACAGTAGGGGATGAAGAGTGTTTTCCAGTGCAAGATTAGGGTAATCAATAACAAGGTGCTCACTGACATAAAAGTCACTTCTTAGAAGCAATTTATCTTTCATTGAAATGCAGGAGGGGTAGCAGAGTTTGACAAAGGCCCTGCAGAATGATGGAGAATATTCCTGTCTGATTTCTTTCACTTTTTGTGCCAGCAAAGGCAATCAATCACATTTAAGGGAGTGGGTTTTTTTCCTTTCTTTTCCCTTTTTTTTTTCTTCTTTCTTTCTTTCTTTTCCCCTTTTTTGTCCTTTTTCCCTTCTTTTTCCCTTTTTTGTCCTTTTATTTCCTTTTCCCCTTTTTGTCCTTTTTCCCCTTCTTTTCACATTTTTTATCCTTTTTTCTTCTTTTTCCCTTTTTTTCCCTTTTTTTCTTTTTT
>VWZE01007054.1:134621-153286 GCA_013396675.1 Eubucco bourcierii | reverse complement strand
TGCTCTCCACCAGCCTGGAGTTGTGCTTGGGATTGTGCCTACCCAGGTGCAGGACTTTACCCTTGGCCTTGTTGAATGTCATGAGGTTGGCCTGGGCCCACCTCTGCAGCCTGTTCAGGTCCCTCTGGATGGATCCCTGCCCTCTAGCAAGTTGACTGTGCCACACAGCTTGGTGCCATCTGCAGCCTTGCTGAGGGATGCACTGATTCCTCTGTCCATGTCACTGACAAAGGTCCAAGAGCAGAGAACCAAATATGGACATTCTCTAGCACCTGTGTGATATTTGGGAGAATTTTGGCTCTATTTGGTTAACAGCCTGGCTATCAACTTCTGCTTGCCTTGAGACAGGTTGAGGCTTCCATCTTGAAGGCAAAAGTTACTGATTTTTCCTCTCTTGCTTCCAGAGCTAAGCTAGAACTTTTTCTCCACTGACAAGAAGCTCTGAAGCAATGATGGGGAAACTGAAGAGCAGGCTGAAATTGCCAGGACTGCTACAGGCACTCTGAAGCTGGGGCCATGAGGTACTTGTTGCAGTAAGCCAAATTCAGTTGGAAAGGTGCCTCTGGCAGGGAGCACTGCCTCTACCTAGACCTGGGCAAGCAGGCTGCTCTCTGAATTCCTACAGCTGCTGTTGGAAAGGGCTTAGAAGCTGTCTCAGTTGTGCTCTAATTGTCTGGTAAGAGCTCACTTTGCTTTCCAGCCTGGACTGCACTTATGGTGTGTTAAGGAGCTTATATCCAAGTACTTGAATATCGATTGGACTAGCTCCAGTCCAATGGTTCAGCTACTACCATTAGACTGGGAATTATCAGCTTGGTTTTACAAGCCTGTTTTAGTTATAAAGGTTATTTTGCAGCTCCCAGGAAAACATCAGCTGGTGTGATTCTGGGTGGGGGAAGAAGGGAAATAACCCCAGAGTTTTCTGAAGTGATGCTAACACTGCTGCTTGGGTGGCAAAGCAGCAGTGTGCAGCAGGATGTGGTAATTCATGGAATTGCTCCAAATGGGGCTGGATCCTGGAGCTCAGCGTGGTGAAATCCCTATCCAAGTGCTTGTGCAAGCAGCAGCTGTTAGAAGATGGCTGGAAGTGTGAGGATCTCATCCAGACCTTGCCTGGTTTACCTTTGCATGTAGCCTGTGCTGTACACTCAAACCAGAACATGGTAGAGTGATGCCCTAAGCTGTTTGAAGGTTATGGCACTTGCACAGCATCTCACAGGTGACTTAATCCAGCCCTCTGCAACCCTTCAGCTATGGAAGGAAGTCCAGGGCCAAACCCTGAGCTCTAACAGTTCCTGGGTGCCCACAACTTGCTCCATGGTGAGACCTGAGGACCATTATGGGAGGAGAAGAGAGTATTCATTAGGTGAACTTCCTGGGTGGCTCTTTGGTTCTAGGCATGGTTCAGGCCCCATTGGTACCTTGAAAGGGTGATGCTAATAAAGCAGCTGTGCAAACAAGTACTCTTCTGCTCTGGGTGAGGACTCTTCATCTTCCTGCACTCAGAAGTGCAATAAAACAATGTAAGACAATACAGGACAAGAGGAAACAGCCTTAAGTTGTGCCAGGGGAGGTCCAGGTTGGACATGAGGAAAAACTTCTTTTCTGAGTGGGTTTTCAAGCCCTGGACCAGGCTGCCCAAAGCAGTGGTGGAGTCCCCATCCCTGGAAGGATTTAGAAGTCCTGTAGGTGTGATGCTGAGGGGTGTAGTTTAGTGATGACCTGGCAGTGCTGAGTTAACAGTTTGACTTGATGACCTTAAACTTCTTTCTCAACATAAATCATTGCAACCTCCTCCAACCTGGCCTTGAACACCTCCAGGGAGGGAGGAGCCACAACCTCCCTGGGCAACCTGTGCCAGTGTCTCACCACCCTCACTGTAAACAACTTCCTCCTAACATCCAGTCTAAATCTCCCCTCTGCCAGTTTAAACCCATTGCCCCTTGTCCTGTCATTGCAAGACCTTGTCAATAGTCCCTCCCCAGCCTTCCTGGAGGCCCCCTTCAGATATTGGAAGGCTACTCTAAGGTCTTCTGGAAGCCTTCTCTGCTCCAGGTTACAGAGCCCAAATTCTCTCAGCCTGTCCTCATAGCAGAGCTGCTGCAGCCCTCTGAGTATCTTGGTGGCCTCCTCTAGACCCGCTCCAACAGGTCCATGTCCTTCCTGTGCTGGAGGCTCCAGAACTGCACACAGGACTCCAGGTGGGGTCTGAGGAGAGCAGAGTAAAGTCGGACTTAAAGTGAAAGCAGGACAGGACAAGGGCACAGTCTCAGAGCCATGGTGGTAACAGAAGGCCCAGACTGGGAAAGAGCAGTGGCACTTAGGACATGTTTGCATTGTGTCACCTCCCAGACAATCCTTAAACAGCTGTTCTGCAGGTACTAACTTAGCATGGGGGTGGGCTTGGTGTCCTTTCAGCAGGACATTCTGCTGAAAAGGGAAGCCGCAAACATTGTCAGAAAGGTCTGGTCTGGGTGTGTTGGGGGGGAGCAGTTGCAAGAAGCCCTCTGACAGTCCAAAAAATGTAGATGTTGCAACCTGCTACCCACCAGCTTGGGTTATTCAAGCAGTGAAACATTTCCTGTTCTCAGGTTGTGGGAGATGGTGTCAAATGCTAATGGCTCTCTGCTTCATAAAATGGATTAGGTTGGAAGAGACCTCAGAGATTGTCTGCTCCAACCCCTTTGCCATGGCAGGGATGCCTCTCAGCTAGGCTTGGTTGCCCAAGGACTCACCCAGTCAGGCCTTAAACGCCTCCAAGGAGAGGGCATCCACAACTATCTGGGGCAACCTATTCCAGAGTCTCACCACCCTTGTACTGAAGAGCTATTTCCTAAGAGCCAGCCTAAACCTGCTCTCCCTCAGCTTCAAACCATTCCCCCTTGCTCTTTCTCTAGACACCCTTATAAAAAAATACCTCTGCAGCCTTCCTGTAGATTCTCTTCAGGTATTGGAAGGCAGCTCTAAGGTCTCTCTGGAGTCTTCTCTCCTCCAGGCTGAACACCCTCAGCCTGTCCTCACAGCAGAGATGCTCCAGCCCCTGGATCACCTTTGTGGCCTCCTCTGGACTCACTCCAACAGCACTGTGTCCTCCTTATGCTGGGGACACAAGACCTAGACGCAGTATTGGAGATGGACTCTCACCAGAGCAGAGTAAAGGAGCACAATCTCCTCTCTTGCCCTGCTGCGCACACTCGTCTTCATGCAGCCCAGGACAGGGTTTGCCGTCTGGGCTGCGTGGGGACACTGCTGGTTCCTTGTGAGCTTCTCATCAATCAACACCCTTAAGTGTTTTTCTTCAGGGCTGCTCTCAACCCACTCTGAAACCAGCCTGGATTTGTGCCTGGGGTTGGATCTACCCTGATACAGGACTTTGCACTTTGACTTGTTGAACCTCATGCAGTTGGGACTGCTTTTCTCTTTTTTGGAAAGGCATCATTGTTTGGTTTTGGTGGGTTTTTTTTTTGTTTTGTTTTGTTTTTGGTTTTTTTGGTTTTTTGGGGTGTGTGTGTGTGTGTATCTTCAGGCAGGGATGTAAAACTGGACGAGGAGGGGAGGTGGGGAAGCAGCCCCCTGTATCCTTTTTTCATCTAGAGAACTGCTGCTCTTTGACTGATTTACCATTTCCCAATCTTGTGCTGCAGGCATTAAGCCAAGTGACTTCTTAAGGAGGGGGGGAGAAGATGATGAAAAAGTGTTAGGCTGTGTTCTTTAACTCCTGTGGTGTTTATATTAAACTAGAACTTTGTGTTTCTTTCTTAACGGATACACAAAATACCTAACAACAAAAAAAATATTTATTTCCAAGTGGTCATATTTCAGTACTTTTGAGTAGCTTCTGTCCTGGATGACTTGGCAACAAGAAAAGAAACAAAATGCTTTTTCATTCCACCAATTCCACTGTAACTTGAGCTAAGATGAGACCCTACACTGCCTGCCAAACAGGAATCTTGGCCAGTTGCTTCAGGAACTGAGCCCTTACATGCACAATAAAAAGTTGCATCCATGAAGATGACAGGAAAGTACTTTGCTGGTGTGGATAAGAGCCACTGGTTTTGATCCATTTAGTTATTTTTCCAAATTTGGTTTGATTTATTCAATGTTAACCAGGCCTAATGTTTTTGTGGTTGAGTTTTCTTTATGTAAACTCACTTCAAAGGTTCTAGGGATGTTCTCCTCCCCTCCTACTCTGCCCCAGTAAGACCACATCTGGAGGATTGTGTCCAGTTCTGGTCTCCTCAGTTCAAGAGGGACAGGGATAAACTACAGTGTTCAATAGAAGCTACAAGGATGATGAAGGGACTGGAACATCTGTGTGTTAAAGCAAGGCTGAGGGGCCTGAGGCTGTTAAGTCTGGAGAAGACTGAGAAGGGATCTTACTCATATTTATAAATGTCTGAAGTGTGGGGGGCAAGAAGGTGCCAGTCTCTTTTTAATGGTGTCTTTTGATAAGATGAGAGGCACTGAGCACAAACTGGAACACAGGAAGTTCCACCTCAACTCGAGTACAAACTTCTTTACTATGCAGATACTGAAGCCCTTGCACAGGCTGCTCAAAGAGGTTGTGGAGTCTCCTTCTCTGGAGGCTTTTAAAGGCTTGCATGGATGTGTTTTTGTGTGACCTGCCTTAGGTGATCCTGCTTTGGTAGGAGGGTTGGACTTGATAGTCTCTGGAGGCCACTTCCAGCCCCTATCACTGTATGATGCTTTCATTGTGAGGGCCTTTTTGGAGCTAATTTAGTTTTCCATTTCGTTTAGGAAGGATGAGCTTTCCTATAGCCCTTGTCCCCTCAGTAATGTCTTCACATGTTTAGTGTCATGCACTGCAAATTCCAGTTCACTTTGAGGCTTAGAGCTCAAGACCAAACTCACCTTAAGATCTGAGCTGGGGATAGAAAGCTCTCATTGAGAAAGGACAACACCATGGAGCACTCAGGCTGGATGGACCTCTGCAAGAGGTTGCACCCAAGTGCGTACTGCCATGGCATGCCAGGTGGCAAGCACACCTTACAAGGGCACTGATGCAACCTCTGCAGCTGTAGAGACTAAGGCTGGGCTGCTCTTGTGTCAACAGCTCACAGCTGAGCTACAAATGTCCTGTGGAACTCTCAGCACTCTGAGCAGCGAGACCAGGGCATGTGGTGCTGAAGTGCATCCTGTTCGGTCTTTTCAGAATCAGGATTGTTGTGAGAGCTGATGGTGAACAGGTGTCCTCTGCCATGGGCTGTGCCCCAGCAGCCACTTGGCTGATCTCTGTTGGTCTGGACATGCTGTGGCCATCTGCCTGATGTGAGCTATGGAGCTGGGGACATTAGGAATCTCTTTACTATGAGAGTGAGGTGCCTGTGGAGGCCCCACCCTTGGAGACATTCAAGGTTAGGTTTGAGTGGGGCTCTGAGTGACCTGGCTTAGTTAGAGCTGTCCTGCTTATTGTAGGGGTGTTGGGCTATATAGAATGGCCTAGGTTGGAAAGGACCTCAGGCTGCATCTGGAATACTGTACCCAGTTCTGGGCCCCTCAGTTCAAGAAGGACCACAAGGAACTACTTGAGAGAGTCCAGCACAGAGCCACAACGATGCTGAAGGCAGTGGAACATCTCCCTGCTGAGGACAGGCTGAGGGAGCTGGGGCTCTCTAGCTTGGAGATGAGGAGCCTGAGGGGTGACCTTGTTCATGTTCAGGCTCTGCTCAGTGGCATCCAACAACAGGACAAGTGGCAGCAGGTTCAAGGTGGAGCACAGAAGCTTCCACGTGAACATAAAGAAAAACTTTTTCACTGTGAGAGTGACAGAGTCCTGGAGCAGGCTGCCCAGAGAGGTTGCAGGGTCTCCTTCACTGGAGACATTCAAACTCTGCCTGGATGTGTTCCCTGTGTGACCTGCTCTCTAGGTGACCCTGCTCTGGCAGGGGAGTTGAACTGGGTGATCTTTTGAGGTCCCTTCCAACTCTTAACATTCTATGATTAGTTGCTTAGCTGATGAACTGCTAGCAGACCACATCTGCTCTGTTATGGCTAGAGTACAAGTTAGTGGCAGAGGCAGTGTCCTTGTGAGACACTGAACTGTGGTTGCTCCACAAATGAGTTTTGTGGCTGCTTAGCGTGGTATTGGTCTTTGATTCAGCAGAGGAAAGCATGTGGGAAGCCAGCAGGGATGGTATCTCCTCCTCAGGCCTTTCACATCCTTCCCAACAAGCAGGTGAAACTGGTCAGTGTACTGTTTCTATCCCAGCTCAAGCCTCAGGTGAAACAACATTAGCAGGCAGCTCACGTGCCTTCAATTTTATTGACCCTGCTTTCATACCTGGGAAGCATCTTGTCTTGAGAGCAAACAACATAGCAGCTCCAAGTTCCTGCTGCACAGCTGTGGACTTCAGATCCTCATGGGAACTTGCTTACTGCCCTTTTCAGCAGGGCTTGGTCCCAGGGCTGTGTAGGCTCCTTGGCTGAGTGTTTTGGATTCCAATCTGTGCAGTACAGGGTGAAGGAACCCTTGGAGGTCCAGGTCTGCTGAGCTGCCAGCTCTTTGGTGTTATTGGTGTGGCTAGCAGCTGCTACCAGCCTCCCAGCTCTGCATGGTGTGGTCTTTAATCAATCATCAGGGAATGCATGGAGAGGAAATGAGCCTGGGGTGAGACACCAGGCACACATGATCTGTCCTAGGAAGCCAATGTGCTTCTCATTTCTGTCTCCTACACACCATGGATGGTTGCAGCAGGGATTATAATTCCTGCCTGTTGCTGAATCAAGGAGTTCTTGCAAGAGCACAGACTTACTGCACCTTCCTTAAGGTCTGAGTACCACAGCTAGAGGTTTGCTAAGGGCAATACCCTTTGATTTGTGCTGGTGGTATGGTTAGGAAGGCAACATTAAGGTGCTTGTAAATGGCTTCCAGGAATGACTGTAAGTCCTGCGGAATCAGAGAAAGGAATTTACTCTCCACAAGAAGCTCTCTGCTCAGATGTGGATCTCAGAGCCTTAAATCTACGTGAAATCACATTACTTCTCTCTGGTTTTTAAAGGTTCATAGATTCATATAATACTTTAGGTTGGAAGGGACCTTAAAGATCATCTAGTCCCAAAACCCTTGCCGTAGGCAGGGACAAATTCCACTAGAGCAGGTTGTTCAAGGCCTCATCCAACCTGGCCTTGAACACCTCCAGGGAGGAAGCATCCACAAACTCCCTGGTTCCAGTGTCTCACCACCCTCACTGTCAAGAATTTCTTATTAATAGCCATCTGTCCTGTTCCAGCCACTGCCCCTTGTCCTGTTGTTACAAGTTGTTACAGCTCAGTTTAGGCCCCTTTCAGGTACTATAAGGCTGCTCTAAGGTCTCCCTGGAGCCTTCCCTTCTTCAGGCTGAATAACCCGAACTCTCTCAGCCTGTCCCCATGGGGCAGGTTCTCCAGCCCTCTGATCATCTTTGTGGCCCTCCTCTGGGCCTGCTCCAGCAGCTCCATGTCCCTCTTATGCTGAGGGCACAAGAATTGGATGTGGTACTCCAGGTGGGGTCTCATGAGATCAGAGCACAGTGGCAGAATTACCTCCCTTGTCCTGCTGATCACACTGCTTTAGATGTGTGAGCCTGCACCTTCTCCTCAGGACCACTAGATCTAATCAAAATGGGATTTAAAATAAATCAAGCTGTTACTACCTTAAACTACATTAAATGTAATATAGAATCATAGAATAGTAAGGTTGGAAGGGGCCTCAAGGATCACCTAGTTCCAACCCCTTGTCATAGGCAGGGACACCTCCCACCAGTACAGGTCACTCAAGGCCTCCTCCAACCTGGCCTTGAACACCTCCAGGGAGGGAGCAGCCACAACCTCCCTGGGCAACCTGTTCCAGTGTCTCACCACCCTCACTGCAAACAACTTCCTCCTAACATCCAGTCTAAATCTCCCCTCTGTCAGTTTAAACCCACTGCCCCTTGTCTTGTCACTGCAAGACCTTGTCAATAGTCCCTTCCCAGCCTTCCTGTAGGCCCCCTTCAGATATTGGAAGGCTACTCTAAGGTCTCTTTGAAGCCTCCTCTTCTTCAGGCTGCAGAGCCCCAACTCTCTCAGTATTCCCTTAAAATCACCAGAACTATTGAAATACCCACACAAGACAGGACGGTGTAGGTCTCACCAATGCATGTTGAAGCCAGGGTGCTGCTGGCACCTGAACCAAGAGTTGCTTGCTCACTACTACTGACTGCAGGTGCTTTGGTTCACTTCCCAACCAGTTGGGCACTCCTTGCTTGCAGGATGAGCAGGCAGAGTTGGGGTTGAGGGAAGGAAAAGGAGTTTGTTCTGTTTGGGAAGTTGTTGTAATCCCCTTATCTCATGGTTTTGTGGCAAAAGGTAAAAGTACTCTTTCTTTGCAGGCTTGACTGCTTCCAGGCTTGGCTTTTGGATCAGCTCTTGAACCAATTAGTCCTGCAGGTTTGCTTTCAATGACATTTATTTCCTCTCATAAATGCTGTCTCTTCGCCCTAGCATCAGGTGATAGAACGAGAGGAAATGGCCTTAAATTGCACTGAGGGAGACTTAGGATGGATATTAGGACCCGCAGGAGTGATCAGGGGTTGGAACAGGCTGCCCAGGGAGGTGGTGAAATCACCATTCCTGGAGGTGTTCAGAAAACATGTAGATGAAGCACATGGTTTAGTGGTGACCTGCCAGTGTTTAGCTAAGGGTTGAACTTGGTCACCTTGAAGGGCATGGTTTAATGGCTATGGTAGTGTTAGGTCAATGGTTGGGCTTGATCTTACTTGATTTATTTTCTTTCTCTCCAAGCAACATTTTCTTTTCTCAAGACAGCTAAATGAGGCTGCAAGAGCTCTGTTTTAGCATGGGCAATGTTGGCAGGCATCTTGGTTGGCAGAGTGAGGGTGTCCAGACTGCAGCTCTGTGGAGAGGTCCTCCTGGTGTTTCTGGGATGCTGCAAGTGTGAAGAGTGATCATCCACCAGCAAAATGACTCTCCTGGCCTTACTCAGTAGCAGGCTTTAGGTCAGCTCAGGCCATGCAAGCAGCCTGGCTCTTCTGCTCCTCAGTACCAGGCTCCTCTTCTCAGCCCTTCTTGAGATCAGCACCAGCAGAGGTGGATGGAGAGCAGGGCCAGGAGCTCAGGAGATGGCCAACTGCTCCTGTGAAAAGCAACTCCCTTCTCTGTGTGAGAGCAGCCACTTTGGCACAGCCACAGCAAAGAGAAGCCAAAGTACTTTCATTTGTGTTTTCATCTGAACAGTGGCAAAAGACATTTCTACCTGGACTTGTGGAAGAGCTCAGCAGTGTGATGGGGCAGAGAAAAATGGAAACTGTCAGTGAAATGAATATGGAAAACCTGATCTCCATGGAGTAAGTCTCCTAATTTCAGGATAGATTCTTGAACTGAGACGTGAAGCTGTGAAAAACCATAGAGTTTGTTTGGAAGGGGCCTTAAAGATCATCTAGTTCCAATCCCACTGCTGTGAGCATTGGTGACACCTACTAAACCAGGCTGCTCAAAGTCCCAGCCAACATGGCTAAGAACACTTCCATGGCTGATTCTCTGGGCCACCTGTTCCAGTGCCTCACCACTCTCATGGGGGAAAAAATTGGTTCCTAATGTCTAATTTGCATCAAGCTTCTTCCAGTTTGCAGCCATTCAATCTCATCTTATTACTTCATGCCTGCATCAAAAGCTCCTCTCCAGCTCTCTGTGTGGAGCCTTCTCTCCCCCCAGGCTGAACAGCTCCAACTCTCCCAGCCTATCTTCATAAGAGAGTTGCCTCAGTCCTCTGATTGTCCCTCCTTTGGACAACAACAACAGTTCCAGGTTGCTCTTGTGTTGGGGGCTCCAGAGCTGGACACTACACTGCAGGTGGGGGCTCACCATTGCAGAGCAGAGGGAAAGAATCCCCTCCCTCTACCTGCTGGTGAGGGGCCTGGCTAAACAGGGCTTTTGAGGAGCAGCTGAGGGAACTGGGCTTGTTCAGTTTGGAGAAGAGGAGACTGAGGGGACGCCTCATTGCTCTCTACTACTCCCTGAAAGGAGGTTGTCTCTTCTCCCTAGTATGAAGTGATAGAACGAAAGGAAATGACCTGAAATTATGCCAGGGGAGCTTTAGGTTGGAGATTAGGAAAAAAAATCTCTCCTGCAAGAGTGGTCAGGCCTAGGACAGTGGTGGAGACACCATCCCTGGAGGTCTTTATAAGAAATGTGTGGACATGGCGCTTCGGGATGTGGTTTAGGGGCCATGGTGGTGTTGGGTCAATAGTTGGACTCTATGATCTTGGAGGTCTCTTCCAACCCAAGCCATTCTATAAAATTCTATCAGCCAAGTGAAAAGACTGTTGCAGCACCACAGCGTTCTCACAGCTACAAACCCTCTTGCAGTTCTCAGCCCGATTGGTTTCAGAGCCAGCTTGCATCCATTTATTCTTGTGCCACCATTGTCCTCTCCCTCAAACAGCTCCCTTCCCTCCCTGGGGTGTCTCTTCCTCCTCCACCCATGTGTTTATAGCAAGATACATTATTCCCTTCTACCTGCACTTTCAGCCAGGTTAAACAAACCAAGCTCTTGGTTTCCTGGCATTATATGAAGGTGTGTGGAAAGATCAGCAGGCCTTGCACGATGCATCCTAAGACGCTTTGTTTTTTCAGGGTTGAAAGAACAAACAAGATTTCCTCTCACTCTCTGGAGATCAAGGTATTATTGAGACAGAAATATAAAATTTTAAGGGTCTTTTCCAAACAGCAACTTTTTTTTCTGGACATCTTGGGGCCTTGGTGCTCATTGCTGAGATTGTTTCCATCAGAAAACAGCTCTGTTGAGCTTCGCAGATGCTTTTTCCCTTGGCAGGCACACAGGAAGGAGCCCTGCTTTGTGAGCCTGATGATGGTGGGTTGGTAACAGATCCATTTGTTCCTTTTTCTGCTAAAAAGCACACCTGATACTCAGGAATACTTCTAAAAGCAATTCTAGGAGGGTAGTTTTCTTGAGATAAAAGTCCTGCCTGGTGACTTCTGTCAGATGCCATCTTTGAGGAGACAGCTTGGATGGCACAGTGACAGCTGACAAAACCAGATCCTGCTTGTAAATATTTGTGCTGACTTCAAATGCCAAGAGCTGGTCCTTGCGCAGTCATCTCAAAACAGTTGAGAACAAAAGCAGGGGAGGTGGAGTGTGATCTCTGCCCTGGTGAGATCACACCTGGAATACTGTGTCCAGTTTTGGGCTCCCTCATTCAAGACAGACAGGGATCTGCTGGAGAGAGTCCAGTAGAGAGATACATGGTTGACTGGGGGAACTTAAACATCTCTGTTTTGAAGAAAGACTGAGAGACCTGGGGATGTTTAGTCTGGAGAAGAGAAGGCTGAGGGAGTATCTTAGCAATGTCTATAAATATCTGAGGAGTGGGTGTCAAGATGAAGGTGCCAGGCATGTTTTGGCAGTGTCCACTAATAGAATCATGAACAACAGGTACAAGCAGGAACACAGATTTCACAGAATGTCAGGGGTTGGATGGGACCTTGAAAGCTCATCTACTCCAATCCCCCTGCCAGAGCAGGTTCACCTAGACCAGATCATACAGGAATGCATCCAGGTGAGTTTTGAGTATTTCCAGAGAGGGAGACTCCACAACCTTCCTGGGCAGCCTGTTCTAGTGCTCTGTCACCCTCACAGTGAAAAAATTCCTCCTCATGTTTACATGAAACTTCCTATGCCTCAGCTTCCACCCATTGCCCCTTGACCTGTCATTGGGCATCACCCAGCAGAGCCTGGCTCCAGCCTCCTGGTACTCACCTTTACATCTTTATAAACATTGATGAGGTCACTTCTCAGCTTCCCCTTCTCCAAGGAGCACAGCCCCAACTCCCTCAGGCTCTCCTTGTAAGAGAGATGTTCCATTCCCTTCATTATCTTTGTGGCACTGAGCTGGACTCTTTCAAGCAGTTCTATGTCCCTCCTGAACTGGGGGTCCAGAATTGAACACAACTCCAGATGTGGCCTCAGCAGGGCAGAGTAGAGGGGCAGGAGAACCTCTCTCTCGACCTACTAGCTGCAACTCTTCTAACATACCTCAGAACGACATCGGCCCTCCTGGCCACCAGAGCATATTGCTGGCTCATGGCCAACCTCCCGTACACTAGGACCACCAGATTCTTTTCCCCTTCCAACAGCTCAGTCCCCAACCTATTCTGATCCCTGGGGTGGTTCTTTCGCAGGTGCAAGACTCTACACTTGCCCTTGTTGAATTTCATTATGTTTCTTCCTTCACTTCAACAGGAGGAGACCTTTATGGTGAGGATGCTGGAGCCCAGGAGCAGGCTGCCCAGAGAGATTGTGGATTCTCCTTCTCTTGAGACTTTCAAACCCCATCTGGATGCATCCCTGTGTGACCTGCCCTAGGTGACCCTGCTTTGGCAGGAGGCTGGATTCCATCTCTAGTGGTCCCTTCCAACTTCTAACATTCTGTGATTTGCAAAGCCACAGCTGGATCTGTGCAAGAAAACATACACTTTGAAACCCAAGATGTGCATTCTGGAGTGGCTAAAGCAGAAATCCTTCAGCGTTAGTTCTAATGAACCTAATGCCTCAGTGAGGTTGGAAGCTTGTAACAAAAGTTGCACATGAAACACTTCACGGTGAGTACAACGGGCATCAGATGACTGCTGGGCTTGATTCCACCCTGAAAAGGTACCAATGATTCTTTAATAACTGAGCAGACTCTGCTGTCCAAGAGCTCTTGTGCTGGCCCAGCTGCAGGTGGGTGCTTGGTCTCCCTGCCATATCCAAGGAAGGGAGGAAGTTGCTCAATGCATCAGGCAGGTGGCAGAGGCAGCACCCTGTGACAGACTGAACTACACTTGCTCCATGTGTTATTTTTTTGGAATGCAAACAAGCCAAATACTACTGTGGTATCTATCCAGGTTACACCACCTATCAGCAAAGTTGGAGTTTGTCCTCAAACCCTACCTGAAGTCAGGCTGCTCTGCTGTCACTGCCCAAAGAACAACTTTGAAATGTTTCCCTTTCTTTTTGCCTTTCCCCACATTCTCCCACTTTTCAGGTTGCTGCTAGCTCCTCAGCAGGCTGCCTTCAACATCCAACTTCTTGTCCTAACCTTGGGGTATGCTTCACAGAGCTGGGAAACATCGCACAGCTACCTGCCCCTTTGCCAGCTGGATGCTATGTAACTGGAAGCATCCTATGAGGAGCAACTAAGGTCTCTGGGCTTGTCTGGTTTGGAGAAAAGGAGGCTAGGAAGTGACCTTACTATTCCCTACAGCTCCCTGAGGAGGGGAAGGGGGGATTGAAATGTGCTGAACATACCCAGTGAATTGGGCTTTGCCCTGGGCAGCCTGATCTAGTTGGAGGTGTCCCTGCTTGCTGCAGGGGGATTGGACAAGATGACCTTTGAGGGACCCTTCCAGCTTCAAACTATTGCCCCTTGCCCTGTCTCTAGACATCATTATGGAATAGTCCCTCTGCAGCCTTCCTGTAGGCTCCCTTCAGGTATTGGAAGGCAGCTCTAAGGTCCCTCTGGAGTCTTCTCTCCAACAGTTCTGTGTCCTTATTATGCTGGGGACACCAGAACTGGATGCAGTATTCAAGGTGGAAGTCTCTCAGGAGTAAAGGGGAAGAATCGCCTATCTTGACCAGCTGACCTGTGCATGAGCACACTGTGGCCTGCCCTAGGTGATCTCACTTTGGCAGGGGGGTTGGATTTGATCTCTAGGGGTCCCTTCCAACCCCCATCGTTCTGTGATTGTGATTCTCATCAGCCAACATGTAGGTTTCCTTCAAAGTGCAATTGTTCTGTAACACAACCTCTTCTAGATGTTGGTTCCTCACAGCTCCCCCCTGCCCCTTGGATAGTTGTCAAGTGGTATTTGCCCTGGATGCTTAAAAGTTGCTGTGCTTGGAAGAGGCTGATCTCAATACTCTGCTTGTTGTGTTTGAAACCCAGCCTTGGCCTCATGGGGTCACACCTGATCCACCCGGAAGGGAGTTTAATGCTATACTGACTGCTCCTGCTTTGCATTTTGCAGAGAGCAAAAGCTTTCTTCCCCCAAATGCAGGAGCCCTCTGCATCTAACACATTTAGCAGTGCCATGGGTTAAAACCAACTTAAGTGCTGCAGTAACCTCTGAACAAAGTGTCTCTTCAGCTTCAGCTGATCTTGTGCTAAGCAAGAATCCTTCATGACTGTGTTAATGCAGAGCTCTTGAAGCAAGGGGGCCTCCTTGTGTTTTGCAGCAGCAGATTAAGACTCAAGCTCTAAGAACTCCTTGTTCATTAATTCTCCAGCTTGCTGTTACCAGGAGTTCTGCTCTCTGTGGTCGTTGTGGTGTAAGAGAGTAGATCTTCAGACCTGGGGTGTCACCATTGTGCAGGGATCAGGGTGGTCTTATCAGCTGCTTGTTTTTGGACCTTTCATAGAGCCGTCAAATTGCCAGGTTGGAAGGGACTACAAGGACCATTTGGTCCAACCTGTTGTGGCAAAAGCATAGTTTGGACAAGATGGCCCAGAATTCTGTTCAGCCAAACCCAAAGTGTCCCATGTTGGGGACTTTGCTGCTTCCCTGGGGAGATTTCCCTGCAAGGATAATCAACCGTTGGAACAAAATTTTCCTTGTGCCTCCCTGGAATTTCCGCAGCAGCAATTTATATCCATTACCCCTTGTTTTTAACTTGTCACTCCTTGTGAAAAGAGAGTCTTCATCTTCTTTGTAGGCACCCTTTAAATACTGGAACATGATGATGAGGTTTCTTCTCAGCCTTCTCAAGGCTGAACTAATCCACTTCTTTTAGCCTTTCCTCATAAGGCAACTTCTCAGTCCTTTGAAGGTCTTCGTAGCCCTTCTCTGGACCCTCTCCAGCCTGTTGACATTGTTTTTGTACAGCAGGGACCAAAATTGAATGCAACATTCCAGGTGTGGCCTGACCATTGCTGAGTAGAGCGGGATTGTCATAGAATGGTTTGGCTTGGAAGGGGCCTTTAAAGACCATCTGGTGTCCCTCCTCCATCCTGCTACATCCCCATCCCCTGTCCCATCCTGTAGCTGCCTGCCACACCCACATCTTGCAGTCCTAATCTTCACTCTTCATCCCTATCATCTACCTCTATCCCCTGTCTTTCAACTTGTCATAGAATAAACCAGGTTGGAAGAGACCTGCAAGATCACCCAGTCCAAACCTATCACCCAGCCCTAGCCAATCATGTTATTTTGGGACATCTCCAGATGCTTGGATTTGTTTATGGTGACAACTCATCCTGGCTGCAGCTGTGAAGGGGCAGCAGTTCAACACCTCTGCAGTCAGCAGGGACACCTGCCACTAGAGCAGGCTGCTCACAGCCCAAATCAACCTGATCTGGAATGGTTCCAGGGATGGGTATTCTACCACCTCACTGGGCAGCCTGGGCTGGGCTCTCACTACCTTCATTTCTTCCTCAGATCTAGCCTGAATTTCCTTCTTCTAGTTGAAAAACACTAGCCTTTGTCCTGTCCTGAACCTTCTCTTCTCCAGACTGAATAACTTCAACTCTCTCAGCCTGTCTTTGTCACCAACCTCAGGAAACAAACTTCTTTAAAGCTGGGTTTCACATGAATGAGCAAGTTGTGCAAGTTTGGGTGCTAGGGGCATTGCCCCCAAATCCAGCACACAGCTGGACTTCACTGTGGATACTGATACAGTGAAATGTAGAAGTCATGCCTCCTGTCAGCACTTACTAACATCCTTTCGTCAGTTTATTACTTCCTTCACATTAGAGGTCCAGCTCCTCTTGACTTCACTATGCACAGTTGAGTGGTTTCATTTGGGTAGGAGGTGTGGTCTCCAGAGTCTCTGATGGTCTTTCAAGCTTGAACTTGGTTTGAACTCTTGAATTCTTTTTCCTTATATGGTCACAAGGTAGATCATGTCCAAATTTGCCAGGTCATTGTTTTTCTCTGGTTTTGAAGGACGTTTTGTTAGGTAAAGGAAAGAGAGATGTGGAGGTTTCAGTGATCAGGAGGCAAAGGCTCTTTCTTAATTACAGGCAATAAGGATGGAGCTAAATTGCTGAGAGGGCACAAGTTGCCCAAGGTATTTAAAGTGATCACCCCTTGTTCTGCCACAATCGGTCCTGCTCAAAAATCTGTCCACAGCTTTCTGACAGATTGCCTTTAAACACCGACAGGCCACCAGGAGCCCTCCCCAGAGCTTTTTCTTCTCTAGGCTGAGCAACCCCAACTAAGGCCATGAAGATGCTCAGAGGGCTGGAGTAGCTCTGCTATGAAGACAGGCTGAGAGAGTTGGGGTTCTTCAGTCTGGAGAAGAAAAGGCTTCCAGGACATCTTAGAGTAGCCTTTCAGGATCTGAAGGGGGCCTACAGGAAGGCTGGGGAGAGACTATTGACAAGGTCTTGCAATGTCAGGGCAAGGGGAAATGGGTTTAAACTGGCAGAGGGGAGATTTAGACTGGATGTTAGGAGGAAAGTCTTTGCAGTGAGGGTGGTGAGACACTGGCACAGGTTGCCCAGGGAGGTTGTGTCTGCTCCCTCCCTGGAGGTGTTCAAGGCCAGGTTGGAGGAGGCCTTGAGTGACCTGTACTAGTGGGAGATGTCCCTGCCTATGGCAGGATGTTGGAACTGGATGATCTTTGAGGTCCCTTCCAACCTTACCATTCTATGATTCTAAGATGCTGGCACAGATAACAGAGGAATCTGCTGATAACAGGGTAATTAAATACTTATAGAATCATAGATTAGACATTAGGAAGAAGTTCTTCACCATAAGGGTGGTGAGATACTGGAACAGGTTGCCCAGGGAGGTAGTGGAAGCCTCATCCCTGGGTGTTTTAAAGACTAGGCTGGATGTGGCATCCTGATCTAGTTGAAGGTGTCCCTGCCCATGGCAGGGGGGGTGGAACTAGATAATCCTTGGGGTCTTTTCCAAGCCTGACAATTCTGTGAATCATTAAGTTAGAGAAGACCTTTAAGATCATTAAGTCCAACTACTAAGTTTTTTGCCATGAGGGTGGTGAGACACTGGAACAGGTTGCCCAGGGAGGTGTTCAAGGCCAGGCTGGACGAGGCCTTGAATGACCTGTACTAGTGGGAGGTGTCCCTGCCTATGGCAGGGGGTTGGAACTAGATGATCTTTGAGGTCCCTTCCGTACCATTCTGTGATCCCAGACTGGCCTCACAGCAGAGTTGTCTCATCATTGCCATGGCCTCCTCTGGCCCTGCTCCAACAGGCCCATGTCTCTCCTGTGATGAAGACTCCAGAGCCAGACCCAGCCCTGTGGTGGGGTCTCAGCATAGGGGCAGAGTCCCTTCCCCTGCTGCCCAAGGTGCAGCCAGGGCTGGGCTGTGAGCGCACAGTGGCAGTTCATCTCCAGCTTTGTCACCACCACCAAGCCCATATCTGTGGGGCTGTTCTCTCATCCCTTCATCTCTTACATGTTTTGATGCTGAGGATTGCTCCAACCCAGCCGCAGGACCTTGCACTTGACCTCTCCCTCTGACCTTCCACTTAGCCTCAAACCATTCATCCAGGTGGTCCAGCTCCCTCCGCTCCTCTACCTCTGCTGGAGGCACAAACCAGACTTGCACTCTGGATCCCACCTCCTGGCTCACTGTTTCTTTTACTCCCCAGGCTTCTAACCCAGCTTCTCATTTTGGTGATGTGCTGGTTTGAGGCAAACTGGGATATTTTAATGGAGAAAATTATATTATAGGCTGTGAAAGGAAAGCAATGGTGATGTCTACTTCACTCGTAGGCTTGCTGAGACGTTTAAGAAAAGAGTACAAAACAAAGGTAAGACACTTGGGCTTGCAGACACTCTTGGGCTTGCAGACACTCTTGGGCTGTCCAGCTTCTGGCTTTTCTCCTCTCTGCCGAGTAACCTCACTAATCGCTTCTCTTCTAACTCCCCTGGCCGATCCTCCAAACTCACCTTGTGTGTAAGGCAAACTCTGGGGTAAGGTAGAGGGCTGGAAAGAAGGTGGAAGGGTGGTTGGAAACCCCTCCTGGGGTTTCTGATTTCTGGGAGGGGTATTGTGTTTCTGTATTATCTTTAACTTATATATTTCTGTAAATATTCCTGTATATTGTGTATATCTCTGCTTGTATATTGTGCTAAGCTGTAAATAGAGCTTCACCTCTTAACTTCCAGCCGGCTGAGTCTAGTCTGGGTGATTTTACAAAGTGGGGGTGCGGGGAACTCCCCAACCACCACAGGTGTCTCCTCCACCTTTAAAGGGCGTGCCCAGCCCCGTCCTGCCGCTTCCCTTTTTCGCTCCGCTCCTCCCCGTAGGGCGGGAGCGCGCAGTGGCTGAGGCGCGGCGGGGGAATCTCAGCACCGGGCGGGGAAAAGCGGAGCCCAGTCGGGACCCTACCAAACTGAACAACGGCAACGGCGGCAACAACAGGAGGAGAAGAAGAAAGAGGCTCCAGCAGCTATGGTGAGTGTGGGGGGGCAGAGCTAGGTTGTGCGGCCTGCGCTATCCCCGTCCCCTCAGGCGGCGAGGCTGGGGCCTGGCCCTGCGAGGGGTCGCTGTGGGGAGCTCTTCAGGCGTCGTCTGGCCGAGCTCGGGGGTCCGCGGTGGGGGAAGGTCGGGAGGTTGTCCAGCGAGGGGTTGGTGTGGGGTGTCTGGCCGAGCTCGGCCACCGGCGGCGGGGGCCGGGGGGTGGGGGGGCGGGGC
>VWZE01007054.1:100686-134497 GCA_013396675.1 Eubucco bourcierii | reverse complement strand
TCGGCTCGCCCCTAGTGTCTCTTTTGGGGGTGAAGGTGCCAGAGCGCTTGCTGAGAAGTGGCTTGGTTGGTTGAGACCCTGTGTACTTATTTCTGATTGATTTGTTGTTTTGTGGCTAGAAACAAGCTTCAGTTGTAGCTGGGGTCGCTTGAGATAGTGCTGCAGGCAGCTTTGTGCCGTCTCGGGCCCCTCAAAGCTGAAGGAGGGCTTGTATCGTTTTCCTTCTACTTTCTCTAGGGATGTGCCCTGAAATGATGGCTGCTCCAGGGAGGTAGATGAAGTGGCAGCATCACTGTCCCACCGCCGGTTTCCGCTGGGTCACAGGGAGCAGCTGTCTGTGCCTAAACATTCAAGTGCCACTTCCTTCTTGCTTTAACATGGAGGTTTGCTCAGCTGGTGCGTGTCACCACCTCCATGGCAGGGGACAGAGGCAGGACCCACCGCGTGGCTGTCAGCACCTGTAGCTTGGGAGAAGCATCACAGCACAGCTTGTGGTTCGGTTGTTTTCAAGCTGCAAAAGTTAGCTCGTCTGGAACTAAGTAAATACTGCACACCTTGTGCCGTGGTGTGGTCTAGACTGGCCTGGGGTTGCTGGGAGCTTGCTGTGCTGCCAGGCTGTTCTCACCTTAGTTCCTCTGTGCCAAGGCTTTGTGGAGAAAACAGCCCCTTGCTGTGCCTGGAAGACCTGTGCGGGTCTGCTGTTTTATTTGTTAGGCTAGGCAGTAGATGCTGCTGCACAGGATTGCTGGCTTCTGGAAAGTTAGCTAAGCTGACTGTGTACTTAAGGAGTTGAAGCTTTCCCTGGAGGAAGAAGCTGCTTAACAGCTTTTTTCCTAAATTGTGGTTTCACTCTGTGCACTCTTTCCCATCACCTTGGCAAAGGGCATGGAGAAGCACTGGAAATTTTAGAATCATAAAGTGGTCTGGGTTAGAAGGGACTTTCAAGACTTGTCTGGATGTGTTCCTGTATGAACTGCAATAGATTACATGGTCCTGCTCTGGTGGGAGGATTGGACTTGGAAATCTCCAGAAGTCCCTTCCAACCCCTAACATCCTGTGACTCTCCACTAGACCAGGTTGCCCAGAGCCTTGCTCAGCCTTACCTTGAGTATCTCCAGGGACTGGGCCTGAATCACCTCCCTTGGCAGCTTGTTTCAGTGTTCCACTACCCTCACAGTGAAGAAGTTGTTCCTAGCATCTGATCTAGATCTAATCTGCTCTAGTTGTCCTATCACTCCAGGCCTTTGTAAACAGTCCCTCTCCATCCTTCTTGTAGGCCCCTTTAGGTAATGGAAGACTGCTGTTAGATCTCCCTGGAGTCTTCTCCTCTTACCTAGATGAAGAAAAAAAAATATTTTGCTTCTCCCACGTACTGTGTGCTTCCAGCCTACTAAGAGCATTCCACTCTCTTGCTACTTTTAAAAGTCATAAATGAATGACAACCCGAGCAGGGGAGAATCTGCTGAGTTGGTACCTTTTGATTTCCTCAGCGCATATTTTTACCACTGCTTGGCGGTGTTGAGATAAAACTAATCACAGCATGCATGTGGTATGACTGTTGGGGCAGTGATCAGAAGCTTGCTGTGGCTCTATGGGCAAAAGAGATTTAGTAGAGCTTGTTTTTACAAGGATTGGTTTGGTAATAAAAAAGTGTAGATTGATCTATCCTCTCACCCAGTTGTCTCCCACCACAGCCTTCAATGTATAGTGAGGATGGTTTCAGCCCTGGTCTGCTCATACTTGGGTTTGTGGAAATGGGGTGATGTGGTTTTTTTACCTAGAACTATTGTGCTTGTTCCCTGCAGTCAAAGGCATTCCTTTTCAGGTATTAGCAGGCCTTTCTTCTGAGTATTTACTGCTGAAATCTCTGTGTATTTGCTAATTGGCTCTTTACTGGGTAGTGTAGTGGGGAGGACTTGGATACACCTTTTTGTATCATCCTGTTAGTGTGATATTATAGAATGGTTTGGTTTGGAAGGGACATTAAAGATCATCTAATTCCAAACTCCTGTCACAGGCAGGGACACCTTCCACTTAGACCAAGTTGCTCAAGGCCTCATCCAACCTGGCCTTGAGCATCTCCAGGAAGGAGGCACCCACAGCCTCCCTGGGCAAACTGTGCCAGTGTCTCTCCACCCTCACTGTAGAGAATTTCTAAATATCCAGTCTAAATCTGCCCTCCTCAAGCTTCAATCCATTTCCTTTAATTTCATTACACCAAGCCCTTGTAAAAAGTCCTTTCTCAGCTTTCCTGTAGTCCTCTCCTGGTAGTGGAATGCTACTTTAAGGTCTCACCAGAGCCTTCTCTAGGCTGAACAGCCCCAACTCTCATAGCCTATCCCTGCAGGGGAGGTGCTGCAGCCCTCTGATCATCTGTGTGGTGCTTTGCAACTGAGATTTGGATTCTGCCCACTGATGCTTTTGTAGCAACTGTATTGATCTCTTTGTGGTGGGCTGTGTAATTGTGGTATGAGTTTCTTTATTGCCTTTTTTTTTTTTTTACTGTGTTTCCTAGAAATTTGTAGGTAAAAGTGAATTGGAAACTCTCGTATTGTGAGCACTTCCATCTTCCATTTCCTTTGTCCCTTCTAGCTGGCTGCAATCCGTCTGTGCACATATCGGGAAGGGCACATACCAAGGGGCCAAAGGCTCGGTAAGATAGGCTTTGAGGATCCTGCACTGTGGTCAAAGTTGCCTGAGAGGAGGGCCCTTAACTTATAATAGTGGCATTCAGTTTGTGCTGAGACTAGGGGCTTTGTGGGAGGCTTGCGTAACCCTGCTAGGAAGCTGTGCCAGGTCTTGGAGCTGCCTTTGTTGGTGACTGCCCGTTCCTAGAACAATTGCCACACTATCATCTGCTTTCAGACAGCTTCCACCAAGACTTTATCTTTTAATGCTGCCTGTACCTCTGCATGGCACTGAGCTACTCATAAAATGTTTCAAATCAAGGCCCGTTTTGTTCTCCAGAAGGCATGCAGCAAGGACTGTGTGAGCTGCATCTGACAGGGTGCTGAGTGGAGGAGTGAACAAATATGTCCAGATGAGGCCCAGCACGCAGAGCACTGAGTGCTGCTTTTATCTTTATTATTGCCTATGCTAGGAGAGATGTTGCCTTGCAAACACTGTACCAGTGACCCATGAAGGGATACATAATGACTTTGTACAGGGTATCTATTGAGTGAATCCTGTCTCCTGGGAGATCTGTGCTACCTGGAGCATGCCTAGCTTACAGAATCTCAGCATGATAGGAGTTGGAAGGGTTCTCTGGAGACTGTCTAGTCCAACCTGCCTAGTCACTCACAGCAGCTTGCCTAGGATTACAATGTCCAGGGGAGTTTGGAATCTCTCCAGAGAAAGAGAGCCCACAAGCTTTCTGGGCAGCCTGCTCCAGGGCTTTAGCACCATCACAGCGAAGAAGTTTCTCCTGTTCAGTTGGAACCTCCTGGGTTCCTGTTTGTGTCTTTTGCTCCTTGTCCTGTCACTGGGTATCACTGCCAAGAGTCTGGCCCTATTCTCTTTCCCCTTACCCTTCAGGTCTTGCTGAGCATTGATCAGATCCCCTCTCAGGCTGATGATCTCCAGACTCAACAACCCCAGCCTCTGCTGGACTCTCTTCAGTAGTTTGGTGTCTCTTGAACTGGGGAGCCCAGAACTGGACCCAGTACTCCAGATGTGGCTTCACTAGGGCAGAGCAGATGTGAAGGGCAACCCCCCTCAACCTGCTGGCCACATTCTTCTGAATGCATCCCAAGATACCATTTGCCTTCATGGCCACAAGAGCATATTGCTGGCTCATGGTAAACTTGTCTATCAGCACTCACAGGTACTTATCTGTGGAGCTGATTTCCAGTGGGTCAGCTCCTCTCCTGTACTACTACAGGGGACTGCTCCTCCCCAGATGCAGGACTCCACACTTGCCCTTGTTGAACTTCATGAGGTACCGCTCTCAAGCTCATCCAGGTCAGGCTGAATTGCAAGCACACCTTGACAGTGTCAGCCACTCCTCCCAGTTTGGGATCATCAGCAAACTGACTGAGGGTCTACTTCATCCTGGTCACTGATGAAGATGCTGAATAAGACTTGACCTAGTCTTGACCCTTGGGGGAATTTCACTAGCTACAGGTTTCCAACTAGACTGAGTCACTGATCACAACCCTCTGAGCTCTGTCCTTCAGCTGCTTTGCAGTCCACAATTTTTAGAGGAACTTTGCTTTTTTAAATGTGTTGCAGTGAGAAAAGTAAAAGGTAGATGAAAAGATCTTGTGTGTGTTTGGGATTAAATGAAATGTGAAATCACACCTGATTTTGGAGCCCTTTTAGCTGTTGTAAAGCTGCACCTTCTCGTGTTTTTTTTTTTTTTCTTTTAAAGGCTCAAATCAACCTTTCTTTATCCTAATTTGTTAGTTTTATATCCCTTCTCTGTGGTGGAAGCTTGGATGCTGCTGCTCTTACTCTTGAGTTGCTGCCTTGTTTGTTTTTGTGCTGAAGCTATAATTAGTGTAGCCACTCCCCTTGAACTCTCAGGGCTGATGGGATCCTGTGTGTAGGTTCACTTTGTAGACACTAGATATGGCCAAAAAAAGAAAGCGCTTTAAGCCTGGCAGTGGTGGAAAGAAATGCAGCAGCAGAGAACCTGGTGGTGGCAGAGAGCTGAGGTAAGATCAGCATGACCTGAATGTGGTGTTCTTTCATACATCTGAAGTTCATGATTCTTGTTTTTGGAGAGGTCCTGTGTCCTGGTGTCCCTCTTTGTACCCTTATCCTTTGGTAAAAGGGGTCATCAGGCAGGCCAAACCTCCAGCTGTAATTAGGAGCTGACTAACAAATATTCCCTGCTCCTAGGTGCTTAGGTAAAGATATTTGTGACAATGGGGGTGGGAGGGAGGGACCAAGAAGGAGCAGATTCATGGCTGGAGTGTGAATCAAACACTGCAGGCCCATGTGGCAACCACCACCTTCTGAAGCTGAGGTTGAACTTGCTCAATCCTTATTCCCTGCCTCTCCAGTCGGAAGCTGACTGACTGAAGGCTGCAAGTCCAGTACTTCACCTAGGGCTAGGCCAGTTCTGCTGGATGGTTACACTGGGCAGATGTGCCTGTTATGGCCAGACCTTGTACAGGCAGCAAGCTGTTAGTTAAGGCATGGCTAATTGAGGTCTTCCTTCTTCTGAAGAGCAGAATAAATAAAGGAAGCTGCTGCGTGGTGCTGGTTTAGGGTGATTTGGTTCTCAGGAAGCCACCTCCCGGGAGGAACTCACTGCATAGGAGCATTTGCCTTAATTACAGTGGCAATACCTGTGTTCCACAGGTTGCCTACATCAGAGTCGACCTATCTGGTGCAGCTGCTGAGAACAATTGCTCCCTGCATTGATTTCCTATGTGCCAAGTTGTGTGAGACACTGCCTCCTTCATCAGCTCTGCTGAAGTGAGGAAAGACGAATAGCAGACCTACAGGTTTGGTCACGGGGTGGTCAGAGGGTATATGGTTGAGGCAAATGTCTTGGTTCAGGTGAAAGCTGAGGATGTGATTTGGTTTTAGCAGTTCCTACTCACCCAGTGAGCCTCAGACTCACACTGCAGTTTTGGGCCTCTTATTTCAAGAAGGGCATTGAGATACTGGAGCATGTCCAGAGAAGGGCAGTGAAGCTGATGAAGGATCTAGAGCACACATCCTACGAGGAACACCTGAAGGAGCTGGTGGCGTTTAGTCCTCAGAAGAAGAGGCTGAGAGGGCATCTCATTGCCTTCTGCTCAAAGAGGTTGGAGCAAGGTGAGGGTCAGTGTTGTCTCACATGCAGTGAAAGACAGGACAAGAGGAAGTGGCTTCAAGTTGTACCAGGGGAGGTTCAGGTTGGATATTAGGAAAAATTCCTTCACAGAAGGGGCTCTCAGGCATTGGAACAGGCTGCCCAGGGAGGTGGTGGAGGCACCATCCCTGGAAGTACTTAAAATACTTGCATGGTGCTGAGGGACATGGTTTAGCAGTAGCGGTGAGTTTGTGAGCTCTAGGTGAGTGGTCAGACTCAGTGATCTCAAAGGTGCATACCAACCTTAACAGTTCTATGATTCTTTGAAAATAAGCTTGCTTTTAAAACCAGCTTTTATTCTGTGGTGCACTTCAGGTGCTCTCCTGGGAGAGGGAAAAAGTCTGCTGATCAAACCGTTTTTTCCTGCTCTTCCCACAGGAAAACTTAAATGGGACTTCACTTCACAGTGGCAGAAACAGGAGGCACTTAGAATAAAAGCGTGAAGTGCTCCGGTTTCTTATTGTGTTTCTGTTTCTTTTTTATTATTTAAGGCTTGTTTAAGTCCTAAAACTCACAGCTGAGGAAATGCTGTTCTGGCAAAAGTGCAAAGCTCTCATTAGCTTTGGCATTTCCCCCCTCCCCTGCCTTTTCTATCGTCTGGGACAGAACAGCTTTACTGCAGTTAATTTGTCCTCTTTTGTAGTGCCATAAGCACTATCCCTGGAACCAGCTCAGCTGGCTAATGGCTTTCAGGAATTAACTACTAAGGATGTATTCCTAAACTCTGGAGCTCCCAATTCAAGATGTAAACTGCTTGGATTGCTGAGTGCATTAATATTGGTACAAATGAAGACTGCAAGTCCTAATGATAGCAATTAGTATTTTGTCTGATACCTGACTCTGTCTTAATGCTCTGAGAATTAAAACCTCAATCCTTCAGTGGAGGTTTTTTTCCCTCCTCTGCTTTTTAGTGTGCTCATAAGTCAGGCTTTTAAAGTGCTTATGAAATAATCCTGTGTCTGGTGAAGCTTTGTAGGGAGAAGGTTCTCTTAAAAGGATAAACTCAACTTATCCACTCTCCTATAATGGAAAGAGAAACCTTTTATTTTTGTTTTTTGATGCCTTCCCAAATAAGCAGGTTATTGTCTTGCATGACATTCTGTCCTGTAGACACGCTTCAAATCAGGCCACTTTGCTGTTGTTTTTCCCAGCTGGGGAAACAGTAATAGCAGGGGTGAGTGAACACTCTAGTGCTTCAAAGCTTGTGACATGTGACAAAGTTTTTAACTGAGACTGGGTGGGGGAAAAAAAGGAGAATAATCTATCAGTTCCTGTTTTTCACTCTGCTATGAGCAGCTTCTTCAGGGCTGTGGAGGAAGGGCTTGAAATGGTCTGGCTGAAAACAGATTTTTTTTTTTTTTTTTTTTTTTTTTTTTTTTTTTTTTTTTTTAACCACCGAAACCTCCCTGTAAAATCAGGAAGTGGTGTCAGGCTGTAATCACCTGTTGTTTGCTGTAATAAAACCAGAGAGCATTCAAATACAACCTTCTCAATGCCCTCCAGGATTAAGCTAGTAATTCAGAAGGCAAAGGTGTCTCATACCTTGCTGGATACTTTAGGGCAGAGGAGTTTTAAAAACACTGAGCGTGGCTGGGTGAACTTTAAGGTCTCTTCCAACTCAAATCATTCTGTGATTGTTACTTTATCTACCATAACCGTTTTCACTGGCATTTTTAATCCTCTTTTTTTTTAGTAGTCTCCTAAATTGGTCAATCTGACCCTTCAAACCCTTGCTAAGTATGAAATGACTAGAGGAGAAAATGAGAAATACAGAGAAACCTTTGCCCTGTCTAACTGTGTTCTTCAAAGTATTGTGTGTGAAGGAGAGTGTGGCCAGCAGGTTGAGGGAGATTCTGCACCCCCCTCTAATCTGTCCTAATGATGCCTCATCTGGAGTACTGGGCCCAGTTCTGGGCTCTCCAGTTTAAGAGAAACAGAGAACTGCTTGAGACAGTCCAGCAGAGGCTATGCTGAGGATACTGGAGCATCTCTGTGAGGAGGAAAGGCTGAGAGCCTTGCACCTATTTGGCCTGGAGAAGGGCAACCTGAGAGGGAATCTGATCAACACTCATTGATACAAAGGATGGAGAGCAAGAGGATGGGGCCAAACTGTTTTTAGTGGTGACAGGACAAGGGGCAATGAGCACAAACTGGAATCCAGGAGGTTCCATCTGGGATAAGGAAAAACTGCTTTGGTGCAAGGATGCTGGAGCCCTGAAGCCGGCTGCCCGGAGAGGTTGTGGAGTCTCCTCCTCTCTCTCATAATTGGCCATTGTGATCCTGGGCAACCTGCTGAGGGTAACCCTGCTTTAGCAGGGAGGTTGGACTAGGTGGTCTCTTCCAACCCCCACTGTGATGTTATTCTCTGTGGAATTATCTCAAGTGTGTTTTTTTAAAGTAAGAAAGGGAAAGAAGTTCTACAGTGTCTTAGCATTAACTCCAAGGGAACTTTCTCTTGTTCGTTCAAAGTTCAGACATGCCATTGAGTTATCACTCAGTGCTGATGTGTGAGCTTCTACCTTGGGATAAGCAAGGTGAAATATGCACTGGACCGGTAATGTGGCTGAGAACATGTTTCAGTGCAGCAGTGTGTTGGGGGTTGCTGCACTGGCATGGCCTTGTAGATGAAGGCCAGAGCTTGAAGGTCAGAGCTGAGCTGCCTAAATTGACACACCAGAGCAGTGGTATGATGGGCTTTTGGAAAAGAGAGGACACAAGATCCAGGCTGGTGGGTTTGCTTATCCCAGTGCTAGGATACAAGTTTTGTCAAGTTAAGAGTTGAGCCTAGAAAGGCTGACTTATTTCTAGTCACCCCTCCCCCCCCAGTGGAGACCCAATGTGCCGCCGAACATGGTGGTTTCAGCGGGTAGTGTGTGAGTTCATAAAAACCACTGCCTGCTTTGCTTTGGAACCTTGGAAGTCATCTAGTCCAACCCCTCTGCAGTCAACAGGGACATCTGCAACTAGAGCGCGCTCTCGCAGCCCAACCCGAGCTGAAAAGATGTCCAGGAATGAGGCACCTACAACCTCTGGGTGACCTAGGCCAAGATTTCACCACCCCCACAACAAAGAATTTCTCCTTACTATCTAATTCGGCAACAAAATGTGCAGACAGGAAGGGTTTTCTGTCCGGTGTTCTCCACAAGTGAGATAAATCTCTTGCCAGCGTTGTTTTGTTTTATCCTGACTATTGACTGAAGTGACTTCTCTGTAGAAGGTCATGTTCTGTTTGGATCTTGGGCTGATGGCTACAGTGTTCTCCATCCTCAGGGAAGGAAAAAAAAAACAGTACAATCCTCTTGATATTTGATGCTGCAGCATTTTCTTGCCATCAGTTGAGAGCAGCTGTTAAAACATGGCCACATTAATGGCTGTGTCTCCATCCTTTAAGTGCAGTTCCAGAACTGGATGATAGCCAGGCAATCATAGAATGGTTTGGGTTGGAAGGGATCTCCAAAGGTCACCTAGTCCAATGCTCCTGCAGTCAACAGGGACGTCCTCCAGTAGATCAGGTTGTTCAGAGCCTTCTCGAGCCTGACCTTGTAATATCTCCAGGGATGGAGTCTTAGCTAACTCTGCGGGTAACCTGTTCCAGTGTTCCCCCACTCTTCATGGTAAAGAGCTTGTTTCTAACATCCAGTCTAAATCTCTCATTTCAAACCACTGCCCCTCATCCTGTCGGTCCAGGCCTTTGTAGCCTTCCTGTAGGCCATCTTCAGGTACTAGAAGGCTGCTGTTAGACCTCCCTGGAGCCTTCTCTTCTCCAGGCTGAGCAAGCCCAGCTCCCTCAGCCTGTCCTTGTAGCAGAAATGCTCCAGCCCCTTGATCATTTTCATTCCTTGCCTCTGGACTCCGTTAGGTCCGTGTCCCTCCTGTGTTGAAGGCTGCAGAGCTGAATGCAGTACTCCAGGTGAGGTCAATGAACCAAAGTTGTTGTTGGTGGTGGTTAAACACTCTTTTGTTCCAGGGATTCAGAAAAGGTGGTGCAAACTGGCTGAAACTGAAGTACCACCTTTGGTTAGTTGAAAAAGCTCTTCCCTTGAGTTCCAGGGTTAAGTTAGCTTTGTGGTGGCTGGTTTGGAGGAGCAAGCTTTAGCTGGGACATGGCCTGACTGCTGTGATTTATGTGGCTGCCTTGGTTTTGAGGCTGGGGTATTTTCACATTGCCCTTTGCCAAGCAGGTGGGTGCTCAATTGACTTCTTGGAGATGAGCACTGCTCTCTATGAGAAGACCTGGGTTTTGTAGATTTGTAGAATGGTTTGGAAGCAACCTCAAAGATGATCTAGTTCCAACCACCCTGCTATGGACAGGGACACCTTCTACTAGAGCAGGTCACTCAGGACCTCATTCTACCTGGCCTTGAACATCTCCAGGGAGGGGGTATCCACAGCCTCCCTCGGCAGCCTACTCTAGTGTCTTGCCACCCTCACTGTAAATAATTTAATCTCCACTAAAAAATCTGCCCTTCTCAAGCTTTGATCCATCCCTTCTCATCTTGTCACTGCAAACCCTTGTAAGAAGTCATCTTTCAGCTTTCTTGTAATCCCCTTCTGGTACCGAAAGGCTGCTAAAAGGTTTCCCTGAAGCCTTCTCTTTACCAGACTCAACAACCCCAACTCTCTCAGCCTGTCCTCATAGGGAAAATTCTCCAGCCCTCTGATCACCCTCATGGCCTTCTGGACTCCCTCCAGCAGTTCCATGTCCCTCTTATACTGGGGGCACCAGAACTGGACACAGTTCAAATTTGTGTCTCTTTGGCCTGCACCAGGATATGGCTGATGTTAGTCCTCTCTGATGGGTTTACAGTTCTTTTGATGGGAACTTTAGGGTTTGGCTTTATATTTGAGCTGCTGAAATATTTTTAAACTCTCTCATATGGTGTACATTTTACTCCTTTTCCAAAGCACTGAATTTATTAGTGTAGGTTTTGCTAAGGAATCCTATTGCCTTCCTCTATTGATTTATTTGGAAGGATCTGACTTCTTTTTTACACTGTTTGAAACCTCTCTAGTTGTACTGGAATGACCTAAAATAATGAAATGCTAAATCTGTTGTTACCTTGATCTAGAAGTGAGGTCTAATTCTGGGGTCTTCAGTTCAAGAGAAAGGGAACTAGTGGAGAGCTATGAAGTTGCTGAGAGGCCTGGAGCATTTCTGTGAAGACTGAAGGCTGAGAGCCCTGGTGCTGGTTAGCCTGGAGAAGAGCAGCCTGGGAGGGGAGCTGATCAATGCTCAGCAAGAGCTATAGGGTGGAGGGCAAAAGGATGGGGCCAGACTCTTTGCTGTGGTGCCCACTGAGAGGACAAGGGGCATCAACCACAAACTGGAACCCAGGAGGTTCCATCTGAACAGGAGGAGAAACTTCTTTGGTGTGAGGGTGCTGGAGCTCTGGAATAGGCTGCCCAAAGAGGTTGTGGAGTCTCCTTCTCTGGAGAGATGCCAAACCCACCTGGACGTTGTGATCCTGGGCAAGCTGCTGTGGGTGACTCTGCTTCAGCAAGGGGAGATTAGACTGAATGATCTTCAGCCACCATTCTATGAAAGGGTCTTGAGAAGGAATATATTAGTGACTTCTAATTCTGTGGTTAGTTTCTGTCTCTTTGCAAGTCACTCTGACTTCATCAGGAGTACAACAGTGTAGGTATCAAGGCTCTCTTCCTCTCAAGGTTTATTAACAAACCTTTTCAGTGGCTCTGTGTAGTTTCTCTCTGTTTGGGAGGCCGAAGCTTTGTAGTGGTGGAGGTACTCCCCCTGCAGAACTAGGCTGAACTAGACACTAGGTTAAAGACGTGAAGGGTTTGCAGTATCACTGTGGGGCCAGCTGAAGGAGTGCTAAGAGGTGTAGTGAAATGCACAAGCCTTTGTCTGGCATCCTACAGCCCCTAAATACCGATATGTGGTCCTAGCTCCAAACAAGGTGTGGAGAATCACATGGAATCCCAGCATGGTGGGGGGGAAGTGACCTCTGAGAATTGTCTAGTCCAACCTCCCTGCTGAAGCTGGGTCACCGACAGCAGCTTGCCCAGCATCATAATGGCCAGGAGGATTTGGAATCTCTCCAGAGCTGGAAACTCCGCACCCTCTCTGAGCGGCCTGTCCAGGGCTGCAGCAGTCTCACACCAAAGAAGTTACCTGGCTTCTTATCTCTCTAGATTTTTTTTTTTCCCCCAGAGAATTGCACTGAAGACCTCTGGGTTTTTTTGGAAGGAAATGTCCTTTTTCCTTTATGTACATCCAGTTTTACCCACCGTGTTCTGAGATGGTTGACAAGGTATGTTTTGAAGCTATTGATTAGGTACCTGGACTCTGTCCTGACAGTAATTGCTGCTTTGACAGCATAATTGTTGTTGCATCACAGTTTTTTTTTTTCCTTTGGCAGCAACAGTGTTTGTCTCTTTCCTCCCTTTGTAAGGAACCTTCTAATTACATCATAACTTAAGGAGCTTCTTGAGTATTTGCATCTTCTTGAAAAGTCCAGTCCTAGCTACTTACTAGACCTCTCTTGGTGGTACCTGGTGAGTGGTGGCTCCTTTCTGATGGGTGCAGTGGATAATAACTCTTTGGGGGAAAAAAAAAAATTAACATAGTTGCTTCTCTTGAGCTATGGTAAGATCTGATGAGGAGTTCTTGGACTGAACCTTGTCCAGGAATGACTTCTGAGGGGGTTGGAGGGCATGTTGCACAAGGAGTAGCTGAAGCAGCTGGGGTTGTTTAGTCTGTAAAAAAGGAGGCTGAGGGGAGACCTCTTTGCTCTCTACAACTGCCTGAAAGGAGGTTGGAGTGAGGCTGATGTTGGTCTCTTCTCCCAAGTAACTAGTGATGAGAAGAGATGGGTTTAAGTTGTGCTAGGGAAAATTGAGATTAGGCATTAGGAACAATTTCTTTGCTGCAAGAGTGGTTGGGCATTGGAACAGGGTGCCCAGGGAGGTGTTGGAGTCACCATCCCTGGAGGCATTCAGGAAGTGTGTAGATGTGATGCTTCAGGATACAGTTTAGTGGCCACAGTAATTGGGTTATGGTTGGACTCAATCTTAAAAGGTCTTTTCCAACCATAATGATTCTGTAGCAGCTCTTGGGACTATGCTCTGGATGTTTGAAGCTTCTCAAGATGTTTATTTTTTTGAGGCTTATGACTGGAAGAAAATGATGATTATCTCCTACTAGTTCTCTGTGAGGAACTGAGGGAAGCATGAGGTCTGAATGCTGAAAAGCACCTTTTTACTCGACAATAGACTCGCAGACCTTTTGATGCCTTATTGGTATGCACTCAAACTTCTCTCCTTACTCTTCTCCTTTGCACAGGATGCCGTTACTCTATACAAGGAAGTCCTCCAGATGTACTGGGAGAAAGCAACGAGATTTGTGAATGCCCTGTGTGATGGATTTGAACCCTGGCAACTGGTTGGGCTGACTGCTTCTTTTACACTTCTAAGTGTCTGGCTGCACGGCTTCCTCTTCCAGTCTGAGAGTAAGTATTTAAAATGGGGTGAGGGGTTCTTATGTTGAGGGGGAACAGAGTCCTCAGCAGTAGATGGAAGAAGGGCAAACACTTGTTGAGCAGATACTTTTTGTCTGTCAACCAATATTCATAGAGTGGTTTGGGTTGGAAGGGACCTTGAAGGTTCCAACCACACTGGCATTAGCAGAAACACCTTCCACTAGACCAGGTTGGTCAAGGCCTTATCCAACCTGGCCTTGAACACCTCCAGGGAGGAGGCATCCACGGCTTCCCTGGGCAACCTGTTCCAGTGTCTCGCCACCCTCACTGTAAAGAATTTCTTTCTCATCTCCAGTCTAAATTTACCTTCCTCAAACTCTGTATTAACAAAACCCTCTTCCAACTCCAGGCCTGTCTGATCAATGAGACACCCCCCATTCCTACTGAGGGTGTGGTAGGCCAGCCTGGAATGTGCCTCCATCTGCTTCCTTTCCTGTCCTCTCCTTTGTGCTTTTGGCTAAACGATTTGCATGTCACAGTGCTCAAGACCTCTTGCTCAAGACCTGAGGAAATCAGTTTCTCTGGGAGCTGGCTTCCTGGGCACTTAGTCACCCCAGCAAAGTGTCTGGATAACTCTTGATTATTTCCCTTCCTGCTGGGGGAAGGAGATGTGGTTATGATTTGGAGTTGGGAGGCATATTTCACCCTCGGCATGTTCTAGATAATTGCATGTGGTGGTGTGTGAATTTTTTTCCCTCCTTCCTGTTTGGAGTGATTTCTGATGCTCACAACTCTTCAGTGGGATTTGTTTTGATGAACCTGCAGTTTTCTCTGGATGTGTAATGGTCAGAGATAACCACCCTGCCTTCAGAGGAGGACATGGAATGGTTTGGGGTCAAAGAGACCTGCAAAGGTCATCTACTCCAACCCCCCCTGCAGAGCTTCCACTAGATCAGGTTGCTCATAGCTTTGTCAAACCTGACCTTGAGTGTCTCTAGGGGTGAGACCTCAACTACCTCTCTGGGCAACCTGTTGCAGTGTTCTGCCACTCTCACTGTAAAATACTTGTTCCTAGCATCCAATCTAAATCTCCTCTAATTTCAAACTGTTTCCCCTTGCTCTGCAGGCCTTCGTAACAGTCCCTCTGCAACCTTCTTGTAGACCCCCTTGAAGTACTGCAAGGCCCCTCTGTTCCACTCTGATGGCACTTTAGCCAAATTTTAAACTTGATGTTACTTCTGTGCCTTTCTGTTCCTCAACCAGCTTTTTTTCCTTTTTGAAGCTGAGAGTAGCTGAATAATGGGAACATCTATGATAGAATTACTCTGACAGGTAAAAGACCTTCAAGGTCATCAAGTCCAACTGTGAACTCAGCACTACCAAGTCTGCTGCTAAATAATATCCCTCAGCATCACATCTACATGGCTTTGAAATCCCTCCAGGGATGGGGGCTCCACTGCTGCCCTGGGCAGCCTGGGCCAGGCCTTGACAGACTTTCTAGGGAATAAAATTATTGCTAATGTCCAACCTAACCCTCCTCTGGTGCAACTTGAGGCCACTTCCTTTCATCCTGTCAACTTGTTCCTTGGGAGAAAAGACTGACTTCCACCTGATTCCAACCTCCTTTCAGGGAGTTCTAGAGAGCCAGAAGGTCTCCCCTCAGCCTCCTTTTAGTCCAGGCTGAACAACCCCCTTCTATGGAAGGAACAAAATAATGTGGAGCTTTTCTTCAAGTTGAGGGTTACCTTTGCTTCTTGGCTTCTGTTTGTCCTGTTGCACAGTGTATTTTTATTAAGTATTGATGAGCTGTTACCTGATTAAATATTGCAGGAGTTTGCACTCTTCTCTCACTGTGGAGAAGCACTGAACTGGAGAAGCATCTGAGCGCTGAAAACATGCAATAGAAATGTTATTGTTAGAGTATTACTGAGTGTTTGCTACAGTGTGTGCCAAACGGCAGTTGCTGGCCTTGAGTAGCTGTTCAAAGTATGTGTGAAGTTGTTGAAAAATGTGGGTGAAATGACAAAGTCCTAAAATGGTTGATTTTTAAATTCATGGACTCATAGCATGGTTTGGGTTGGAAGGGACCTTAAAGATCATCCTGTTCCAACCCTTCTGCCATGGACAGGAATGACTCCCACTAGACCCAGTTGCTCCAGGACCTCAAATTTGGTTAGTTACTCCTCAATGTAAGGGTGCTGCACTGAAGTGCCTGTTAGACTCAAAAGGCATTTTTGTTGGCTATGAAGAACCTGCGTCACCCTGCTTTCCTTCCTGCCATCACAGCTACCTCAGGAGTTGTCCAGTGTTTGTCATCAGTGGCTTCCCTCATTATTTGGGCTGTGGTGGAGTTTCTGCTCACCCTTCTGTCCCCTCCTGTTGCATCACGTGTTTCCTGTGTTGAATGGCCAGACACAGGGTGAATCCTCCTCGTGCTGTGGCTGAACCATTTCCTGCTTGAGTCTAAGAGCTTCTTTTGTCTTGCTGACTGATTTCACCTTGCAGTGCTGTGCTGCTTTGAAGAAGCAGCAGTTAAGTTCAAAAAGTCTTTTCCCTTTTGGTTGGAGACCTTACACTTAGCAATTCCTAAAATCTCTCTCTGCTGTAAAACTGCACACTCCTTCATGAGAAGGAAGTGGTGGGTGAAAAGCTGGGCATGAGCTGGCTCAAAGACCAGAGTCAGCTGTGTCCTGGGCTGAACCCGATAGTGTGGGCAGAAGCAGGAGGGAGGGGATTCTGCCCCCTCTGCTCTACCGAGGCCCCACCTGCAGTACTGGGGCCAGCTCTGGAGTCCTCAGCACAGCAGAAACGTGTTGGAGCAGGGCCAGAGGGGGCCACAACAATGATGGGAAGGCTGGAAGCTCTTTGCTGTGAGGACTGGCTGGAACTGTTGGGGTTGTTCAGCCTGGAGAAGAGAAGGCTTCAGGGAGACCTTCTGGTGGCCTTTCAATGCTTAGAGGGTCTGATCAAAAAGCTGGAGGCAGACTTCTGAGCAGGGTCTTTTGTGACAGGACAAGGGGTGATGGTTTGAAACTAAAAGAGGGAGATTCAGACTAGGCACTTTTTAGGCCTAGATTGCCCAGAGAGAGATGTGATAGAAGCCCCAAACCTGGAAACTTTTCAGGTCAGGTTGAGTATCAGCCTGTTCTAGTTGCAGATGTCTTTGCTCACTGCAGCACCAAGTGATCTTTATAGATCCTTTTGAACCCAAACCAGTCTGATTTGATTCTAAGAAAACAAATCAAATTATTGATTCCTTTAGCTGGCTGCTCTTCTGAACTGAATATTTCTGTACCAGGGCCTGCTTCTGGACATTCTTTTCAACATTTCTCTGTCTCACCATGTCCCCTTGGCCTCTTGGATCAGAAATACTGAGCCTGTGTCACAGAATCCCATTCTGATTGGGGTTGGAAGGGGCCTCTAGGGATCATTTAGTCCAACTCCTCCTGCTAAAGCAGTGTCACCCACAGTGGGCTGCCCAGGATCACAGTGCCCAGGTGGGTTTGGAATCACTCTAGAGAAGGAGGCTCCACAACTTCTCTGGGTAACCTGGTCCAGGGCTTCAGCACTCTCACAGCAAAATGTTTTTTTCCTTCTGTTCACATGCAACCTCCTTGGTTCCATTTTGTGCCCCTTGTTCTGTCACTGGGCACCACTGCGAAGAGTCTTCCCCCATCCATGTCGTGAGAAGAGGCTTTCCTCACTTCATTATGGGCTGTATCAGAAGCATTGTGCTCCAAGTTAGTTGTTTGAGTTTGTTTGTTTTTTCCCTTAGGTTAATTTTTGGTTTTTGTCTTTCAGGTTTAATGTCTCGAGTTAAAAAACAATTCTTTAAACTCCTGAGGAAGATGCCATTTGTTGGGGCCATCGTAAGTGTTTGAACAACTTCTGCTCTTCCTTCTTTCAGCCTGCCCAGCTCTCTCTCAGAACTGAGTTCTGCACACTGTCATGTTACTGTGATCCCAGTGATCCAAGATAAGCTGGGGAGAAATGGATTTGTTGGGTGGACTGTTCAGTGGAAAAGGAATTGGTTACATGATTGCATACAAAGGGTGGTTGTCAGTGGTTTCATGTCCAGATGGAGATGGGTGACAAGTGGGGTCCCTCATGGGTCTGTAGTGGGACCAGTGCTGTTCAGTATCTTCATCCATGATAATAGACAGTGAGAGTGAGGGCACCCTAAGCAAGTTCACAGATGAGACCTGTGAAGGATGGGATGGCATCTGGAGGGACCTGGATAGGCTGGAGAGGAGGGCTGAGGAGAATCTTGTTCAATAAGGCTAACTGCCCCAACCTAGGTGCATGACCTTGCAATCCTAGGTATCAATCTAGACTGGGAAATGAGGAGATAAAATGCTGCCTTGCAGAGAAGGACTTGGAGGTGGTGGTGGATGAGAAGCTGAACATGAGCCAGCAATGGGCACTAGCAACCTGGCAGACCATTGGCACCCTGGGCTGCACCAAAAGAAGTGTGGCCAGCAGGACAAAAGAGGTGGTTCTACTCCTCTGCTCTGGTGAGATGTTACTTGGAGTACTGTGTCCAGCTCCTCAACACAAGACGTGGAGCTGCTGGAGCAGGTGCACAGGAGGGGCGTGATGATGATCAGAGGCATGGACAACCTCTGCTGTGACAACAGGCCGAGAGAGTTGGGGTTGTTCATTCTGGAGACCTTATAGCAGCCTTCTGCTACTTGAAGGGGACTACAAGAAAGGTGGGAAGGAACTTTTTACACAGGTTTGCAGTGATAAGATGAGAAGGAATGGATTGAAGCTCTAGGAGGGCAGATTTAGACTGGAGATGAGGAAGAAATTCTTTACAGTGAGGGTGGTGAGACACTGGAACAGGGTGCTCAGGGAGATTGTGGATGCCCCTTCCCTGGAGGTGGTTCAAGGCCAGGCTGAATGAGACCCTGAGCAACCTGGTCTAGGGGAAGGTGTCCCTGCCCACGGCAGGAGGGTTGGAACTAGAAGATCTTCAAGGTCACTCCCAACCTAAAGCATTCCATGAATCTATTTATGGGAGGAGGGGACAGGACTGAACTTGAGTTGTTCTGAAACATCTTCTTGACAAGTATAAGATAACCAGTTGTTGGTTGTGCAACATGGAAGGATAATTCTTTTTGTCATCAGATAACTTGTCCTCATGAGTTTAGAGCTCAGGTAGCAGTAGTGACCTGGGTGGCACAAAGATCCCAGAACTCTGTGTAATCATTAATATGAGCTAAGCTTTAGCTTTTGAGAGATGAGGTGTGTTTTGTTTTTAGCATAAAAAAACTTGAAACTAGAAATGTCAGCATGTTTGAGCATGCTAATGACTTAACGATCAGGAAATGCATAGCTTGATTTGTTTTACCTGGAAAGGACCAGAATCCACTTATGAGTTGTGTTCTTTCACCTTCTGACTCGAGTAGGCCTTGACCAGGTGAAGTTCAAGGACTGCTGCTAGTAGTATTTTTTTGTCTGCTTGTTAGAAAAGGACACCTCTCAGACCTATTTTATACAATCCCTGTTGTGTCCAGACTTAGCTTCTCAGGCCTAGTGCTGCTAAACTCTCCTGTACCAGAAGAATCCTACTGTGTCCTGTCTATGGATTCTTTGTGCTCTTTGATAGGCCCATTACTGATAACCTATCAATTGCAACAGGCCTTGACTTTGAGGGATTCCAATGTCCAAAAGTCATTAAAGCTGCTGATACACCAGCACCTCAGTTGCCTGAAGAAGAATCTCTACTTTGGGATGTGTTGTAAGAATAGGTCTCAGGTGTGGGTGGGGAAAAGAGAAATCACAGAATCCCAACATGATGAGGACTGCAAGGGACCTCTGATGATTATCCATTCCAGTCCCTCTGCTAAAGCAGGGACAACCACAGCAGCTTGCCCAACATCACAATGTCTGTGTGGGCTTGGAATCTTTCAGAGGTTCACAGATTACATTCACTTGAAAAGGACACTCAAAGATCATCTTGTCCAACCCTACTGCAGTGAGCAGGGACACCTCCAACTAGATCAGGGTAACATCAAGTCTAAGAAGGAGACTCCACAACCTCTCTCGGCAGCCTGCTCCAGAGCACTGGCACCCTCACACCAAAGAGTGTCTTCTCCTGTTTAGATGGAACCTCCTGGATTCCAGTTTGTGCCTGTTACCCCTTGTCCTCTCACTGGGCACCACTCTAAAGAGTCTGGCCCCATCTTTTTGTTCCCACCCTTTAGCTCTTGCTGAGCATTGATCAGAGCCTCTTTCAGGCTACTCTTCTCCAGGCAAAACAACCCCAGGGCTCTCAGCCTTTCCTTCTCGCAGAGCTGCTCCAGACCCCTCAGCATCTTTCTAGCCTCTGCTAGACTCTCTCCATCAGTTCTCTGTCTCTCTTGAACTGGAGAATCCCCAAATGTGACACAAAATTTAAGATGTGGCTTCACTAGGGCATAGCAGAGGGGGAAGATATTAACTGTCTGCAGTGGATGTTTCTTGATTGCTTCTGTCTGTTTTCATGAATTTCTAAACTGTAGTGGCAGAGAAGGCAAAGTACAAAACAGAGCACATGTGAAGACCTACAGATGAAAAACTATAACTTAAAGATTTGGTTGATCAGAAAAGCATATTTTTGCCTTGACTTTTTTTTTCCCAAGTGTGAAGGAAGGGGGCCTCAAAGCTTCCACTGCTTAACAGCCAATACACAGCATGCTCTGTCTGAACCTCTCTCCTGGGAGGACAGGCTGGGAGAGTTTGAATTGTCCAGCCTGGAGAAGAGAAGACTCCTGGGAGACATTCTGGTGGCCTTTCAAGACTTAAAGGGGAATGTATTGAAGAGCTGGGGACAGACTTTACAGCAGGGACTGTTGTGACAGGACAAGAGGTGATGACTTTGAACTCAGAGGGGGAGTCAGACTGGAGAGAAGAGATATGTTTTCCACTGAGGCTGGTGAGGCAGGTTGCCCAGGGAGGTGGTAGATGCCTCCTCCCTGGAACCATTGCAGGTCAGGCTATTTGGGGCTGTGAGCAGCCTGCTCTAGTTGAAGGTGTCTCTGCTGACTACAGGGGGGATGGACTTGATGGTCTTTAAATATCCTTTCCAATGCAGACTGCTTTATGGCTGTTGTGCTGGTGGCAGGGACAAACAGGGGCTCAAGTGCCGCTTTGCCGTTACCCATGCTGGTTGCTTGGCACAGTTCTGGGCTGTGCTATTCCCACTGGCAGTTCCCAGGGCAGTTTAGACTCATGCATGCAAATTCTTTGTTTCAGGCAGTTTGGTTTTTGGAAGGTGAGGTTGGTAGGAAGGAGGAACTGTGAACTTTGGTATGCTCTTTGCTCACAGACCTGCAGCAGTTCCTGTCTGGGTGTAGCAGTGAGGTCAGTCCTGTGTGCACTCAACAATTAGTTACTATGTGAGTGGTGTCACTGCTGACAGGATTTTCCTTGCTTTTTAGATTCAAAAGAAGATTGATGATGCCCTGAATGATGTCACTTCCAGTTTATCCTTCCTGAAAGATGAAAAGGATTATATCAAAGCACTGCCAGAACAAGGCCTGAGCCAACCTGAAGTGCTGAAGAAGATGAAAGAGTACAGCTCCAAAGGTATGAATGAATGTGAGTCTGTGCAGCAGCACAGCTGGGTCTGTTTCATAGACCTAGCATTAGACTTACTCTCTGAAATGAGTTGCAATGACCCCTGCTCCTGGTTTCATCTCAGATACTTCTTCCTTGACATTCTTTGCTTTCAGATTTTGTCTGTTTTCCTTCTGGAGGTGACTAAGATCAGTATTCATGTCTTCCAATGTTGCATTTGGAGACTTGGGTTGAATTTCCTTTCCCTTCTCAAGAGTTGTAGGTTAATGGGGTGGGTTAGTGCGGAGAGGAGGAAGCTCAGTGTAGTCCTTATCTGTCTACAAGTATCTGAAAGGAGGTTGTGTCAAGGTGGGGGTTGGTTTCTTCTCCCAGTTATCAAGCCATATGACAAGGGGAAACAGCCTCAAGTCGCATAAGGGGGTGTTTAGGTTGGACATCAGGAAAAATGTTTTCCTCTAAAGGGTTGTCAAGCCCTGCAACAGGCTGTCTGTGACAGTGGTGGGGTCACCACCCTTGGAAGAGTTCAGAAAACAAGGAGATGTGATACTGAGGGACAGAATTTAGTGGTAGCCTACCAGTGTTTGGTTAACAGTTGGACTTGGTGATTCATAGGTCGATTTAGGATGGAATGGACCTTAAAGATCATCTAGTTCCAAGCCCCCTGCCATGGACAGGGACACCTTTCACTAGTTGAGGACCTCATTCAGTCTGACCTTGAAAACCTTCAGGGAGGGTACATCCACAACCTCCCTGGGCAACATGTTCTGGTGTCTCACCACCCCCACTCTGAAGAATTTCTTCTTAATCTCCAGGCTAAATCTGCCCTCCTCAAGCTTCAATCCATTCCCTCTTATCCTATCGTTACAAACCCTTGTAAAAAGTCCTTACCTTGAGGGACCCTACAGTCATCTTGAAAGTCTTTTGCAACCTTCCTGATTCTGTGATGAGAGAGCTGAGGAGAAGGGAAATGTGGAGGGAGTTCTTTGAATGCTTTTCCAATTACATTTTTAAGATGCTGCCTTCATGTTTAACTTTTCCCAAGAATGTGTTTTCTGGGAAACCCCATAGGATACTCATAATAAAGCCCCCAAACTTCCCAGCAGGATTTTTAGGGACTTTTCAAGGCTACCTCTCTTAACTGAAGTCCTAATGCCTTTTAAGATATTGAAAAACCTTGAAAATGCCATGTAGGGAAGGCAGAGTTATGATGATGTTCTCCTGGCTTTATTCCATGTAAGCACTACCTGCAACTTAATTGAGTTATGTCACTCATGTAAGCATCTCCACCTTGATTTTTGTACCTGTTCCTCTTAGTGAGTCAATTTGGGTGACTTGATGTCCAGAGAAGAAGACCTGACTTTGCTGCTCCTAGCCCAGATAAGAGAAATGTCTTTAATTCCAGAGGGGGAGGGTATGGCATCCAGAGGGACTTGGACAACAGGATTCTGCCCCTCTGCTCTGCTGTCATGAGACTCCACTTGGAGCACTGCATCCAGGTCTGCTGCCCCCTGCAAACAAGGGCCTCAGAGCTGCTGAAATGAGTCCAGAGGTGGCCACAAAGATGATCAGGGTGCTGGAGAACCTTCTCGGGGAGGACAGGCTGAGAGAGTTGGGAGAAAAGAAGGCTCTGAGGAGACCTTGGAGCATCCTTCCAGTACCTGTAAGTATGCTACAAGAAAGCTGGGGAGGGACTTTTTAGAAGGACTTGCAGTGATAGAATGAGGGGGAATGGACTGAAGCTTGAGGAGGGCAGATTCAGACTGGAGATGGGGATAAAATTCTTCATGGTGGGAGTGGTGAGACACTGGAACAGGTTGCCCAGGGAGGTCATGGATGCCCCCTCCTTGGAGGTGTTCAATGCCAGACTGGATGAGGCCTTGATTAATCTAGTCTAGTGGAAGGTGTCCCTGCCCATGGCAGAGGGAGTTGCAACCAGATGATGTTTAAGGTCTCTTCCAACCCAAACCATTCTATCAATCTCTGAATTTTCTCTAGAACAGTTCATCTACTCCAGAACCAGTTTCACAGCCAAGTACACTGTAACAACTTCCTCCTTTTCTGTCTTACTGTTGCAGCTGCTGTCTGAGTTTACCCTCAGATGATTATTTCCTTCCTCCATTGGTTGGTTCTTCCCTTTTTTTCTTACCGTATTCCACTTTCCTTCCAATACTTCCTCCTCTGAAGGTTGCTTGGAAGTGAGGTTTGGGTTATGACTAAATTTCCCCTTCTCTCTACTTGTGATGTTGAATGACCTTTGAGGCACACAGCCCTGTTTGGTTTGATTTTAGCAGTGCAAGCTTGGCCTTTCCATCTCTCCTCAGCTTACAGTAGTTGCTGGATGCTCTTTGAAAAAGTGGCTTTAACTTGAGCCAGTTTAGAGTTCAGTTGGTTGGGCAGCAGTCTGGGGGGACAGAGTGGGGGAATTAAGTGGATTACACGTTAATATAACTGCTTGCTTCAGCTGGATGTTGTTTATTTGCTGACTCTACACTCATGGTTTACTTGCTGTTTGCTAAGTCCATGAGCTGCACCATGCCAGAGGTATAGTGGCACACAGATCTGTCCCCGTGGCACAAAAGTCACAGGGCTGTACAGTTGTCATTGGAAAAGACTTTTAAGATCATCACAGAATGTTTGGGGTTGGAAGGAATCTCCAGAGGTTGAGCCTAACCCCCCTGCCAGAACAGAATCACCTAGAGTAGACCACACAGGAGAATGCATCCAGGTGGGGTTTGAATCTCTCCAGAGAAGGAGACTCTACAACCTCTTTGGACAGACTGCTCCAGGGCTCTGCCACCCTCGCAGTTTTTGCTTATGTTCAGCTGAGATCTCCTCTGCTCCAGCTTGCATCCACTGCTCCTTGTCCTGTTACTGGACGTCACTGAGCAGAGCCTGTCTCTGTTCTCCTGACACTGCCCTCCACATCTTTATAAACATGCATGAGGTCACCCCTCAGGCTCCTCTTCTCCAAGCTAAAGAGCCCCAGAACCCTCAGCCTGTCCTCAGAAGGAAGATGTTCCACTGCCTTCAGCACCTCCGTGGCTCTGGACCTACATTCAACCATTAACCCAGCACTACCAGGTCCAGCTCTAAACCATGTTCCTCAGCACCACTTCTACATGGCTTTTAAATCCTTCAAGAGATATGAATTCCAGCACTGCCCTGGGCAGTCTGGTTCAGACATTGACAGTGCTTTCAGGGAAGAAATTGTTTCTCCTGTCTCACCTGAAGCTCCTTTGATGCAACTTGAAACCATTTCTCCTTGTCTTATTACTTGTTACTTGGGAGAAGAGACCAACCCCCACCTTGTTCCAACCTGCTTTCAGAGAGTGAGGAGGTCTCCACTTTTTCTCCTTTTCTCCAAGCTAAATCATAAAAGTTCCTCATGAGTGATACCTCAAAAGCTGAATTTTTATCTGCAGAGCTAGTGAAGAGACCTCCCTGTACACTTTTTGGATGCTTTCAGAGGAGGGTGTTTGCAAGCAGTGTGCTCTTCTCTTCCAGGAGACGTGCGCTGGCAGGATGGGAAAGTGTCTGGGACTGTGTACAGTGGGGAAGAAAAGCTCACCCATCTCCTAGTGAAGGTAAAGTGCAAGCAGTCTCAATGTGCATCTTCAGGGTTAACCAGAACCCCTTTAACACTGTTCCAGTGTTTTTCAGAATAAATAGGGAGGATTTGAAATTAAGGCAGCCCAATTCTAAAAGACAGAGCTTAGGATGAACACAGGTGGAAGGACGGCCTTGCAGTACCTGAAAGGGGACTGCAGGAAGGCTCCAGAGGAAATGATTACAAAGGTCTGCAGTGGTAGGGTGAGGGGCAATGGTTTGAAGTGAGAGGAGATTTAGATGGGATGTTAGAAACAAGTTCCGCACCATGAGGGTGGTGGAACACTGCAACAGGTTGCCCAGGGAGGTAGTTGAGGTCCTGTGCCTGGAGACATTCAAGTTCAGGCTCAAGAAGGCTCTGAGCAACCTTATCTACTGGAGGATGTCCCTGCTGACTGGAGGGGGATTGGGCAGGATGATCTTTGGAGGTCCCTTCCAATCCAAACCATTCTGTGATTTGGGCTGTTGAAACATCAGGATGAGATAACTAGGATCCAATCGGATCCTGTCTCCTGTGAGGACAGGCTTACAGGAGTTGGGCCTCCTCAGCCTGGAGAAGAGAAAGCTTCCAGGAGACCTTGGAGTAACCTTCCAGTATCTGAAGGGGGCCTACAGGAAGGCTGGGCAGGCACTATTGACAAGGTCTTGCAATGCCAGGACAAGGGGCAGTGGGTTTAAACTGGCAAAGGGGAGATTGAAACTGGATGTTAGGAGGAAGTTGTTTGCAGTGAGATACTGGCACAGGTTGCTCAGGGAGGTTGTGCCTGCGCCCTCCCTGGAGGTGTTCAAGACCAGTTTGGTTGAGGCCTTGAGTGACCTGTACTAGTGGGAGGTGTCCCTGCCTCTGGCAGGGGCTTGGAACTAGATGATCCTTGAGGTCCCTTCCAACTTTACCATTCTATGATTCTGTAATTCTATGAGAAACTGTTTTGAGTATGAAACTGGCATGTTTTGATTTAAAATCTGTTTAAAAGTCAACTGAAAACTGACCTTCTAGTTGAGGAAATGGTTGGAGGCCATAGACTGGCTTCAGTAAACCCCACAGATATGTCTTTGCAGGCTGTCCTGTTACTGGAAGGATCTGGGCACTAACAGCTTCACTGAGCAAAACTTAATTGGTTTAAATAACTTTAAAAAAAAGAAAAAAGTCTGTAAATTTTTTTGGTGTTGCTTTGTGGTCTAAACCTTAACAACAATAGTACAGTGGCCTGCTTCAGTTGTGCCTTTAAGTTGGGAACATTTCTCTTTGAGAAGATTGGAAAATAAACAATCCAAACCTCTGGTTTTGAACATCTATGTCAAGAGTTTGTTTTTTTTGCTCGAAAGGGAAATGTTAACCTTCTTGCCCTTGGCAGCAGCTTTTCTAACAGCTGTAATGAGCTCTGTTTGATGGTTGCTGTTTACTTCTGCACTTTTGACACTTCCTTCGCCACTTCTGGGGAAACTGAAAGCTCACAGCAACCTTTCTAGGGGGTCCTCAGCTTGGGGTGTCACAGAAACATTCCCTCTGTGCTGGTTTATTCTCCTCAATGTCTTCCAGTGTCCCTGAAGCTGCCTTTTGATCTTGACTGCAGGAGGTTGGAGCTGACCTATTCCAGCTTTATCCCATGAGTCCACAAGTGCAGGAGGAGGATTCAGTAGTGGTTTCTACAGCTGCTTTTGCTGTGGTGTGGGTGGTGGGCATTTGTGCTTTCCTAGCTGCCTCAGAACAGTCCCCTTGAACAGTAAACTTGAAAGCTTGGTGCTGCAGAGTGAAAGCTTTTTGGCCAGCTTTTCATAGTGCTTTATGAAGTGAGGCCTAAATGATTAAGCCTGTCTTTCCAAAAAGAAATCTTCTTGTGTTATAAAATCAATACAGAGGCCAAAGTCTCCTAGAAAAACAAATGATTTGTGTGGTTTTTTTGGTTTTTTTTGGTTTTTTGTTACCTATCAGCCATAGCTTCCCAGCTTGTGGTACGTACTTGCAGCAGGAGTGAAGTCTGAGATGATCTGCAGTATTCTAACAGCTAAATCTAGCTGTGTGGTGCCTATGGTGGGCTGTCAAATCTGCCCTGATAATCTAAGGTTAACATTCTGCTTTTTATTTTCTTGAAGGTGTATGAAGAGTTTGCCTGGAGTAATCCTCTCCATCCAGATATATTCCCTGGCTTGAGAAAGATGGAAGCAGAAGTGGTGAGGATTGCCTGTACACTCTTTCATGGAGGCCCCAACTCTTGTGGTGCTGTAAGTAGCTTGACTTCAAGTGTCCTCTGAACATAGAATGGTTTGGGTTGGAAGGCACCTCCAGAGGTCATCTAGTCCAGCTCCTCTGCAGTGATCAGGGACATCCTCCACTAGATAAGGTTGCCCAGAGCTTTGTCAAGCCTCACCTTGAATATCTCCTCTCACGAGGCCTCATCTGTCTCCCTGGACAACTTGTTGCAGTGTTCCACCACCCTCATGGTACAGATCTCATTCCTAACATCCAGTCCAAATCTACTCTAATTTCAAACCATTTTCCCTTGTCCTACCACTGAAGGCCTTTGGAAACAATGTCTCTCCATCCTTCATGTAGCCCGCTTCAGCTGCTGGAATTTTGTGTATTTTTTTACTTTAAATGGAATTAAAGTGCAAATGCACCTTCTGCTCTCCAGCAGAGACTGAGGTCAAGCTCATTTTGGTATCAACCATGCCAACATAGCTGTACTGGTTGCTGATTGCTGCTGTTGGAGAAGCTTTATGAGGAATAGTTTAACTTGAAGTCATTCTCTAGACAGAAATGTTTAATGCAGGTTGTTTTCCCACTTCTGAGTGACGCAGGCTTGATGGTGGTTGGAAAAGAGAACCAGCACAGCCTGGCTGGTGGGGAATGGAGAACAGAGTGGTGTCACTTTGAGTAGCTCCTTTTGCTTTTAATCTTTGAAATCTGAGGGCCTGTCAGGAGGCTGAGATGAGGACAAGGCCAGCTGGCTGGCTAGTGACCAGTGAGCAGCTCCTAAGTGTGGGTGATTAAGCAGGCATGACACATACTGTCATCTGTCCAGCTGGAAGGCTGGCTTTTCAGGCTTCTCATGGAATGGCTTAGGTTGGAAGTGACCTCTGATATTATCTGCTTCAACCTTCCTGATGTGGGCAGGGATGCATCTCAGCTAGGTTTGTCCAAGGCTCTGTGCAGCCTGGCCTTGAACACCTCCAGAGAGGAGACATCCGCAACGTCTCCAGGTGATTTGTTCCAGTGTCTCACTCTCACCACCCTCACTGGAAAGAATTTCTTCCTAATCTCCTATCTAAATCTGCCCTCCTCAAGTTTCAATCCATTCCCTCTCATCCTATCACTACAAGCCCTTGTAAAAGTCCCTACCTAGCTTTTTTGTAGCCTCCTTCAGGTACTGGAAGGCTGCTCTAAGGCCTCCCCAGAGCCTTCTGTTCTCCAGGCTGAACAGTTCTAGCCCTTTCAGCCTGTCCCCATATGAGAGCTGCTCCAGCCCTCTGATCATCTCTGTGGCCTCTGAACTTGTCTCCGGAGATCCGTGTCTTTCTGTTGTGGGCCCCAGAGCTGGACACAGTACTCCAAGTTGGGCATCACCAGAGTAGAGAGGGAGAATCAGCTCCCTCTTCCTTATGAAGAAGTCATTCTGTTTTGTGAGAAGAATTCAGAGGAGATTTTTCAGATACTGGGTGTGAGGTCATAGCTAACTTGGTAGGAAGAAGGCCAGAAACAGCTGAAGATCAATCAGTATGGGAAGGCAGTGTTGACACAAGAGCTTAATACTTGAATTGGCCTTGAATGGGCTTTATCTGACAGCTGGAGGCTTGATTGTGTGAAACAGGCAGTGCAGTAATTTTATAGTAGGTGTACTTGGGACCAGACTGAAGATGGACCTGGGCTGTGCAGTGCCTGGGAATATAAGAATCATAGAATAGTTTTGAGTTGGAAGGAACCTCCAAAGGTCATCCAGTCCAACCCCCTTGCAGTCAGCAGGGACATCCTCCACTAAATCAGGTTGCTTAGAGCCCTGTCAAGCCTGACTGAATATCTCCAGGGATGGGGCCTCAGCCACCTCCCTGAGCAACCTGTTGCACTGTTCCCACACCCTGATAGTGCAGAATTTGTTCTCAACATTCAATTAAAATCTCCTGTTATCTAATTTCAAAGCATTTCCCCTCATTCTATCACTGCAGGCCTTTGTAAAAAGCCCCTCTGCAGCTTTCTCATAAGCCCCTTTCAGGTACTGGAAGGCTGCTATTAGGTCTCACTGCAGCTTCCTGTCCTCGTAGGAGAGGTGTTCCATAAATGTGATTGCTTTTTAATGTTGCACCCTGTGACCTGACTTGTCTTCTCAAGGCTCTGTTCCTTGTGCTACCTTCAGTTTTTGGTTACAAAAACCTTTTAACATCATCTCCTTTCTGGCTTGCAGTGCTGAGATTTACCCCTGGAGTGGGGAAGAGGCTGGATCTAAAGCTGTTGATGCTCCTGTTTATCAATAGCTGAGATGTCACTTGATAGCTCTGTGACCCTTTATCATCTGCTTGGAGATCTTGGCTTGCTGAAGCCTCTGATGACTTTGTTCAGTTTTTGTTACGCAAAGCCTGTGTTGTAAAAGCTTCAGCCTTGACCCCTTGTGCCCTTGCACTGAAATTTAGACTTAGAATTGCCTAAGAGAATTTCAGAACAGGGTAAAAAGCTACTTCAAACCAATGAGAGTGATCACAGCCAGTGTGCATACTCCACAGATGCTTTCTCTGGGTAATTCTGCATTTCTCTCTGCCTTTCCCTCCCTTCTGAGAATTGTGCCTCAGAGCTGCAGCTAAGATTTGAACAGAACCAATGCAAGCAACCTTCTGCAGTTCTCCAGGCTTGGGGAAGAGTGGCTGGATGGTAAAGGACCTAGGGCTGTTGGTTGACAGCTATCTGAGTATGAGCCAGCATGTGCCCAGGTTGCCAAGAAGACCATCAGCATCCTGGCCTGGATCAGCAATAATGTGACTATCAGGACCATTGCAATCATTGTGCTGTACTTGTCATTGGCGAGGCTGTACCTTGCATACTGAGTTGAGGTTTGGGCCCTTCATTCCAAGAAGGACATTGAGATGCTGGCGAATGTCCAGAGAAGAGCAGGGAAGCTGGTGAAGGATCTGGAAAACAGGGCTGGTGAAGAGCAGCTGAGGAAACTGGGGGTGTTTAGCCTGGAGAGGAGGAGGCTGAGGAAAGACCTTCTCACTCTACACCACTCCCTGAAAGGAGGCTTTAGTGAGGTGAGGATAGATCTCTTCACCCAGCTAACAAGTGATGGCATGAGATGAGTTGGCCTCAAGTTGTACCAGGGGAAGTTTAGGTTGGATATTGGGAAAAATGTATTTTCTGATAGATTGGTTAAGCCTTAGACCAGGCTGTCCAGGGCAGTGGTGGAATCCTCATCCCTGGAAGTGTTCAGAGATCTTCTGCTTAGGGACATGGTTTAGAAGTAACTTGACAGTGCTGGGTGAATCTTGGAGGCCTTTTCCAATATTAGTGATTCCATGGTTCTATGAAATGGAGAAGCTTGCAACCTGCTGTGAAGGTAGGTTGTAGGTGCTTGAACTGTCAGATTTGCAGAGTGAGAGGGAGGGCTGGGAAAGGCAGATTGACCAGAGACAGAAAAATTAATTGCATCCCTGTAATTATTTTGTCTAAACATATTTCTCCAATAGAGTTTTCCTCCTACACTGGACATTTCCCAGTCAGGAAGGGCAAAGTTGCCTAATCATTGCTGGAGAGCTCTGTGGATGGATAAACATTGCTCTTTAAGTGTATGGGCTCAAAGGCTTCTCTTATTTTGTTCTCTCCAAACCACAATGAACATTTCACAATTATTTCTAGAAACTTGGACAGCTACAAAGACACTTTAAAAGATCTTTGACCTTTCAGGAGGTGCTGCTGGAATTTAAAACTCCTTCAAATGTGTTTTGTTTTTTTTTCCCGTTTTTCTTTGTTTCCCCTGGATTTGGCCACTGCCAACTCTAAGAACTACTGCCAGGTCCCTACCCGCTGGACTTAAGCAGCTGTAAATGCTTATCCAGTTTTCTAGGTTCCTGCTGATGGTCTCTGAAGGCAGATGGAGCTTGTTGGTTTTTCTGCAGAGTGTCTCTATACCTCCTGAAGTTCAGTAAGGGCAAGTGTAGGGTCCTGCATCAGTACAGGTTAGGAGGTGACCTGCTGGAAAGCAGCGATGAAGAGAAGGACCTGACAGTGCTGGACAGCAAGTTCACCATGATCCAGCAATGTGCCCTTGTGTCCAAGCAGGGCAAAGTGATCCTGGGGTGCATGAAGAGTGTGGGCAGCAGGCCAAGGGAGGTTTTCCTCCCTGTTTACCCTGCGCTATGGAGGCCAAATCTGGAGTACTGGCTCTGGGCTTGCCCATGTAAGAGAGACAGCAAACTGCTGGAGAGAGTATCACAGTATCACCAAGGTTGGAAAAGACCTCAAAGCTCATCAAGTCCAACCCATTACCACAGACCTCAAGACCAGACCACGGCACCAAGTGCCACTTCCAAACCCGCCTTGAACACCTCCAGGGACGGTGACTCCACCACCTCCCTGGGCAGCCCATTCCAGTAGCCAATGACTCTCTCAGTCAAGAACTTTCTCCTCAACCTCCAGCCTAAACTTCCCCTGGCACAGCTTGAGACTGTGTCCTCTTGTTCTGTCACTGGTTGCCTGAGAGAAGAAGGTAACCTCCCCCTGACTACAACCACCCTTCAGGTAGTTGTAGGCAGCAATGAAGTCCCCCCTGAGCCTCCTCTTCTCCAGGCTAAACAATCCCAGCTCCCTCAGCCTCTCCTCACAAGGCTTGTGCTGGAGGCCTCTCACCAGCCTCGTTGCCCTTCTCTGGACACACTCAAGCACCTCAATGTCCTTCTTAAATTGAGGGGCCCAGATCTGGACACAGTCCTCAAGGTGTGGCCTAACCAGTGCAGAGTCCAGGGGGAGAATGATCTCCCTGCTCCTGCTGGCCACACTATTGCTGATGCAGACCAGGATGCCATTGGCCTTCTTGGCCACCTGGGCACACTGCTGGCTCATGTTTAGGCAGGTGTCAATCAGTACCCCCAGATCCCTTTCGGTTTGGCTGCTCTCCAACCGCTCCCACCCCAGCCTGTAGCTCTGCATGGGGTTGTTGTGGCCAAAGTGCAGCACCCGGCACTTGGATTTGTTGAGCTCCATCCCCTTGGACTCTGCCCATCTGTCCAGGATGAGTCCAGCAGAGACTACAAAATGCTGAGGGGTCTGGAGCTTCTCTGTGATGAGGCAAAGGCTGAGAGCCCCCAGAGGGCTGTTGAACCTGGAGAAGAACACCCTGAGAGGATCTAGTTGATGTTCAGCAACAGATAAAGGGTGGGGGACAAGAAACTGGGGCCAGACTCTTTGCAGTGGTGCCCAGTGACAGGGTAAAGGAAGACAGTCAGAAACCGAAACCCAGGAGGTTCCATTTGAACAGGAGGAAAAACTTCTTTTGGTTTGAAGGTGCTGGAGCCCTGGAGCAGGCTGCCCAGAGTGTTTGTGGAGTCTCCTTCTCTGGAGAGATTTTAAATCCATCTGGCTGTTGTGATCCTGGGCAAGCTGCTGTGGGTGCCCCTGCTTTATCAAGGAGGTTAGACTAGATGATCTTCAGAGGTCACTTCAGACTCCTCCTATGCTGTTATCTGTGGCTGTGCTGCATGGAAAACACCAAAAGCTTTTCAGTGAGGCGGTTTCACTTCCTCTGTGCTTTGAATTCTGTGACAAGGGACAAACCAGCAGTTTTTGGAGCTGATCCTCTTCTACTCAGTCTGGGAACAGCAGCACAGTGACACATTTGTGCTGTTCCCAGGGCTTTCAGCAGCCTCGGGAATCCCTGGACTGTCCTGCCTTGTGTCATGTGGACATTTTCCCAAGCAGCATCTCTGCTGAGCAGTCCTTTGCTTCCCCTTTGAAGGTTTTCAGTGTGTTTTAACAAATGCTCAAATCAAAGATGTCTCTGTAGGTCTCTGAATACTAAAGCAGATGAGAGCAGCTCACATTATTTACAGGAGCTGCTTTTATCTCTGGCATGGGGACTGTAATTCTTCTTTCTTTAAACATGGGCATAAACCCACTAACAGTGCCCTTGAGGGGTGCAGGCATAGCTCTTGCCTTAAATTGCACCAAGAGAGGCTCCCAGGTTTTTAAGCACTTGTAAAAGTCATCATTTTTCAGCAGAGCATGGGATGTTTCCTCTTTCTCCCTAATTACTGCTGTTTGTTCTTGCTTTTAATCATGTTAGGCAAGAGCTAAGAGCCAGGACAGAGTGATTTTTGGGGCTCCTAGGAGATTCTAAATCACCTTCTTGCAATTTTTAGGAAGGACTAATTAAGCTCAGCACATGGAAGAGGAATGAAGGGGTTTGTTCTTGTTTGATCTGTGTGTGTTCCTGGTCACAAGGTTTGGCTTGTGGATTTCCCCTTGAATTTAGTGGGGGGGGAATCACCACTTCTAGAGTGTTTTAGAGCTTGAAGAAAGGGCAGCTTTGAAGTGCCCAGGGGAAGTTGCATGTTGGGGGAGTGCACAGTTGTTTGACACCCTCTCTATAAATTCTCCTTTGCACTTTGCAGCTCAGGGTGGGAGAGGGGAGGCAAAATCAGCAGATGCAAACTTAAACCTTCCATAAAAACATTTTATGGAATCATTTTGGTTGGAAAGGACCTTTTAAGATCATCCAGTCCAACCATTCTCTAACTCTACCAAGTCTTGGTGCTAAACCATATCCCTCAGCACCACATCTCTTTGTCTTTTCAACATCCCCAGGGATGGGGATTCAAACACCTCTCTGGGAAGCCTCTTCCAGGGTCTGAGAACCCTTTCAGTGAAAAAATGTCTTGTAATATCCAACCTAAATCTCTCCTGGCACAACTTGAGGCCATTTCCACTTGTTCTATTGTTTGTTACTAGAGAGAAGAGACTGACCCCCACCTGGCTCCAACCTTCTTTCAGGGAGTTGTAGAGAGCCAGAAGGTCTCCTCTTTTCCAGGCTAAACATCTCCAGTTCCCTCAGCTGCTCCTCACCAACCTTGTTTTCCAGACCCTTCGCCAGCTTTGCTGCCCTTTTCTGGACCTGCTCCAGCACATCAATGTCCTTCTTGCAGTGAGGGGCCCAAAACTGAACCCAGTATTCAAGGTGCAGCTTCACTACAGCTGAGTACAAGGGAACAATCCCTGCCCTGCTCCTGTTTGTCGTGGTATTGGTGATCCAGGCTAGAATACTGCTGACTGTCTCTGCCACATGGACATATTCTGGCTCATACTCAGATGGACGTTGTTCAACACCCTCAGGCATTTCTCTGCTGGGTAGCTTTCCAGCCACTCTTCCTTAGGCCTGGAAAATTATCTTTCCCCCCCCCCCAAAATTTGTTCCACCCCCTT
>VWZE01007054.1:51016-100543 GCA_013396675.1 Eubucco bourcierii | reverse complement strand
TCCAGCCCCTCTTCCTTAGGCCGGGAAAATTATCTTTCCCCCCCCCCCCAAATTGTGTACCACCTCTTGAAGGGAAGGGCCCAGAACTGGACACAATATTCCAGATATCCCTCACCAGGGCAGAGTAGAGCGGGAGGAGAACCTCTCTTGCCCTACTAACAACACCCTGTCTAATCCATCCCAGGATGCCATTTGCCTTCTTGGACATGAGGGCATGTTGCTGGTTCATGATCATCCTTCTGTACACCAGGACCCCAAGGTTGAGCTGGAATTTGGATGGAGTGAGCAACCAAGGGGATATTTCCAAGTTTGGAAAGCAGGAGGGATATTTTTTCCCTGTGCTTTCTCCTCTCCCACTCCATTTAGAAAACAAGAAACAAAGCGAGATCCCTCATGACTGTTTGCCTGCCTTTTTCCACACTTTGCTTGACTTCAGGAGATGGTGTGGGGTTAGAGAGCTGCTGAAACCCACGCCTGTTTGCCAGCCCCTTTTCCCCATGGCATCACTTTTGAGCCTCTTGGACTTGAATCCTTTTTGCCTGTGTGTGAACTGCTGGCAGCTGCTGAATCACTGCATCTTGGCTGGCTGCCGGCATGCTGCGGGCGGTGGGGAAGTTGTGTCCTGTGACAGTGATTCAAGCCCTGGCTGCAGCAGAACGAGTTTCCTGGTGATAGCTGAACTGACAAAGCCTCTTCTCGTTGAAGGAGCAGACTCCCTCTGCAGGTGTAAACTGCCTGCACCAAACGGGTTTGTGCTGTTGCAGCTACTGTAGTTGTAGCTGCTCTGGCACAATGCCATGATGGAGGCTCCTGTTGGTCGTGATGTGCCCTCAGTGGGGTGATTCAGAAAGCTGAACTGGCTGAAATTCAACTTTTTGGGAGGATTTTCAGTAGCCTGGGTAAACTTCTTGTGTGGTCATCTACATACCAAACCTGGGAGGTGGTTCTGTCCTGGATGCTGTTCTTCAGCCTACATGTGACCAGGTGCTGAGAAGTGTTGGCTCTCATCTACTAAGATTCAAGTGTGGCTCAACCTTTCTGTGCAGGACAAGGGGGAATGGTCTTAAGCTGAGAGAGAGCAGGTTTGGAGTGGGTCTTAGGAAGAAGTTCTGCAGTATGAGGGTAGTGAGACTCTGGAATAGGTTTCCCAGAGTGGTTGTGGATGTCACCTCCCTGGAGGTGTTCAAGGCCAGATTGGATGAGACCTTGAATAACCAAGTCGAGTTGAGAGGAGTCCCTGCACATGGCAGGGGGGGATTGGAGCAGATGATCTCTGAGGTCCCTTCCAACTTAAGCCATTCTATGTTTCTATGAATAAAGGTTTCATGGAATCCTAGAATGGTTAGGGTTGAAAGGGACCTCCAAAAGGAGTCCAGTCCAACCCCCCTGCAGTCAGCAAGGACATCCTCTGCTAGATCAGGTTGCCCAGAGCCTTGTTGAGCCTGACCTTGAATATCTCCAGGGATGGATCTTGTCATATAGAAAGGCAAGATGTTGGTGTTTTGGTGGAAAGATCAAAATAGGAATAAGGCTGTGCAGAGGCTGCTCTTTGAAGAGCAAATTATCTAGATAACAGTAGAAGTTCCTTGCTTAACAAGGAGCAGGGCTGGTGGCATGAAGTGTCTGATGTCCAGTAACACAAATCCCAAGGCCCCCAGATAATTCCTACCAAAGTTTTGACTGCAGTATCATGAGCAGTGATTGCTGGCTGGCAAATCTGCAATAACCCCACTCCTCTTCTCCCACCCAGCAGGAGGAAGGCCATCCATGTTCTGCTAGCTTAATCGCTTGTTCCCAGAGGTCACAGCTGACAACTTCACAGGCCTTTTCATAAGAAGGGTTGAGAGCTGGTAACACAACCTATAAAACACTCAGGACATTGTGTGTCTGTTACCATCCAGTAGCTCCATAGCAAATGCAAGCATTTCTTTCTCCAGTGTGAGGCTTTGTTAGAGTTTGCCTGCCACAGCTGCTGCTTTTAAACTGCTGGAAAAGCAGACCTTGACTGTGGTGGGACAGTCACACCGCCTGTGGTGGCAACTGCTACCAGCTTGGATCAGGTGAGGAACAAATGTGGCAGGCTTTTTTTTTTTTTTACTGTGAACTTTGTTCCTTCTCTCTGAACTTTGATGTTGAGTCATTGTCACGCGGACACACTGATGCTGCTTTACACTTGGAGGGTTGGCAGCTCTGTCAGGCTGTGAATAAAGCAAAGGAGAACTTGGGCTAGCAGGTGGTCAGTTCCAACCTGAACCCTTCTGTGATTCTCTGTCTTGCATGCAAATGTGACTACATTCTGTTTATGTTCATACACTCATGGAATGGTTTGTGTTGGAAGGGACCTTAAAGATCATTTGGTTCCAACTCTCCTGCCATGGGCATGGATACCCTCTGCTAGACCTTGCTCAAGGCTTCATCCAACCTGGCCCTGAACACCTCCAGAGAAGGAGCATCCACAACCTGTTCCAGTGTCACCACCCTCACTGTAAAGAATTTCTTCCTGTGTCCCTGTTGTGGTGTGTGGGGGGGTTGGAACTAGATGATCTTTGAGGTCCCTTCCAACCTAAACCATTCTATCTCTAGTCTAAATCTTCCCTTCTCAAACTGAAAGCAGCAGCTTTTTGTTTTGAGGGAAGAGGTTAAAAGGGGAAACTGCAGCTGGGTCAGCAGATCTGAGGGTCAAAATCAGTCCTCCTTAGAGGCTCTAAGCAGGTTTTGTTTCTTCTCCTTCACCTGTGCTTCGGTGTACTTGTGCTAGGTACCTCCATCCTCAAGCTATCGCTCACCCAGCACAGTCACTCCTGCATGCTGATATTAAAACCAACTTCCTATTTTATTGGGTTGCAGTTGTGCTCTGGAAGCTTCGTGCCCACACTTTTCCTGACCTCTCCATGTCAGAACTCACAAAGGCTGGCCAGCAGCAGACAGTCCGCCCACCTGAGGAGTTTTCTCCCATTAAAGAATTTTATTTATTTACCTGCAGCTCTTGAATTGCACTGTGCCATAGTAAACTTGAGAGAGCAACTTGTGTGTGTCCCCTCAGAGAATGCCTTAGTTTGGAAGGGATATCAGAGATCATCTACTCCGACCTGTCTTGCATCACCTCCTGTGCTGGTAGAACATGAGACCAGGGAGGTTGGTAGAGTCCTTGTCTCTGGAGGTGTGCAAGGAACAAGTTGACATGGCCCATGGGGGCAGGGTTTGATGGCCATGGTGGTCTTAGGTTAACAGTTGGACTCGATGACTTTTGAGGGTTTTTCCAACTGAAACGATTCATAGAATGGCTTAGGTTGGAAGGGACCTTAGAAATCATCTACAACCTCCATGCCATGGGCAGGGACACCTCTCAACTAGACTTGGTTGTGCAAGACCTCATCCAGTCTGGCCTTGAACACCCCCGGGAAGCATCCACAATCTCCCCGGGGAACCTATTTCAGAGTCACCACCCTCCTACTGAAGAACCTCTTCATAAGATCCAGCCTCAACCTACTCTCCCTCAGATTCAAACCATTCCCCCTTGCCTGGTCTCTAGACACCCTCATGATAAGTCCCTCTCCAGCCTTCCTGTAGGATCCCTTCAGGTATTGGAAGGCAGCTCCAAGGTCCCCCTGGAGTCTTCACTTCTGCAGGCTGAACAACCCCAGCTCCCTCAGCCTATCCTCATCACAGAGGTGCTCCAGCACCCTTCCTGTCTTCTACCTTCTGATGCAAACTCCCTTGTTCTCCTGTGGTCAGGGTGAAGAGAGCTGGCACAGCACTGAGAGTGGATTGTGTTGGGTACCAAAGGGCTTGCTGGGGAGAGTAATGCAGAAATTCCTCCTGGTGTAAAATTTCTTGGTCCTCGGACTTGCAAACTGTGACCTGGTATAGACCTAGCGCTAAGCTGGCTGCTGCAAAGAGAATGTGGGGGAGAGTTCTGTGCTCTTCAGTGCTCCATGTTGTGGAAAGGTTTTGTAGCTCAGGAGCAGTGCCAACTTGGAGCTGGCTCCTTGCCTATGCATGGCACCACTCCATACCTAATAAACTGTGCTGGATCTGAGCTGACTTAATGCAGAAGCAGCTTTGTTATTTCCACGTATGTGGCATAATTAATCTATAATACACATCAGCAACTTCAGGTAATGCAGAGCTCAGGACCTCCTAGGAGTTGTGTGAGGCACAGTCATGTTTGTCAGCCCAGCAGTCTGCTGGATATTAAGCTTGGGAGCTGAGTGCAGGCTGCATGAGGAGGAGTGTGGCCAGCAGGTCAGCAGAGGTGGATCTTTCCCTTTCCTCTGCTCTTGTGAAGCCTTGCCTTGAATACTGTATCCAGTTCTGGTGTCTCCAGCATAAGGACACAGAGCTGTAGGACTGAGCCCAGAGGAGGGAAACAAGGATACTCCAAAGGCTGGAGCACCTCTGCTATGGGGACAGGCTTTGAGGGAGCTGGGTTTGTTCAGCCTGGAGAAGAGATGACTCCAGGGGGACCTTAGAGCTGCCTTCCAATACCTGAAGGGAGACTACAGAAGGCTGGAGAGGGACTTCTCATAAGGATCTCTAGAGACAGGGCAGGGGCCATTGGTTTGAAGCCAAGGCAGAGTAGGATGAGACTAGATCTTAGGAAGAAGGTTTTCAGTAGGAGGGTGGTGAGACTGTGGAATAGGCTGCCCAGAGTGGTTCTGGTTGCTTCCTCCTTGGAGGTGTTTAAGGCCAGGTTGGATGAGGCCTTGGGCAACCAAACCTCATTGAGAGGCATCCCTGCCCATGGCAAGGGGATTGGATTAGATGATCCCTGAGGTCCCTTCCAATTTAAGCCGTTCTATGATTCTATCAATACATTCTTGCTTACTCGTTCCCTTCTCCCTTTAAGTAGCAAAGTCAACATGTACCTGGCCTGGGTCAGCAATAGGGTGGGTAGCAGGGCCATGGCAGGGCTTGTTCCCCTGTGCTGAGCACTGGTGAAGCCAGACCTTGAGTACTGGGCTCAGCTTTGGGCTCCTCACTCCCAAGAACGACACTGAGGTGCTGGAGTATGTCCAAAGAAGGACAGTGAAGCTCGTGAAGGTTCTGGAGAACAAGGCTTGTGAGGAGCAGCTGAGGGAACTGGGGTTGTTCAGCCTTGTGAAAAGGAGGCTGAGGGTAAACCTCCTGGGTCTCTACAACTAGCTGAAAGGAGGTTGGAGTGAGGTGAGGGTTAGTCTCTTCTCCTTAGTAAGAAGTGATAGCACAAGAGGAAGTGGCCTCAAGTTGCATCAAGAGAAGTTTATGTTGAATATCACAGAATGAACCAGGTTGGAAAAGACCTTAACATCATTAACTCCAACCTATCACTTAACTCTTCTAATTAACTAACCCATGGCACTAAGTGCCTCATCCAGCCTCCTCTTAAACATCTCCAGGGGTAGTGACTCCACCACCTCTCTGGGTAGCCCATTCCAATGCCAATCACTCTTTCTGTGAAGAACTTCTTCCTAACATCCAGCCTAAACCTGCCCTGGTGCAGCCTGAGGCTGTGTCCTTTTGTTCTGTCATTAGATACCTGGGAGAAGAGACCAACTTCCACCTTGCTAGAACCTCCTTTCGGGTAGTTGTAGTATTGCAAGAAAGGCCTTCACCGAAGGAGTTCTGAAACAGGCTGTAAAGGGCAGTGGTTGGAGCCATCCTTGGAGCTGTTTCTGAGATGCAGAGTTGTGGCATTGAGAGCCATGGTTTAGCACCAGCCTTGGTAAAGTTAGCAGGTGGTTGGACTGGATGATCTTCAAGCTCTTTTCCAACCAAAGTGATTCTCTGATTCTGAATATGCACTTTTAAGCTGAGTAGCAGAAAGCTCTCTGGAACCATTCAGTGGCTTCTGCAGCCCTTCAAACCCTGAGCTGTCCTGTGCATCTCTTGCCTCTGAACCCTGTCTAGGCAGAAGTGCTGTGGCAGTATCCCTTTCTCTTTGGCAACATCCATTTAAGTGAGTTTGTCTTCTTTGCTTCTTTTCCAGATGACATCTGGGGGGACCGAGAGCATCCTGATGGCCTGCAAGGCCTACAGAGACCTGGCTTATGAGAGAGGCATCAAACAACCAGAAATGTGAGTGATACCTCCATGGGTTGCTTCTTGCTTTGGGCCCTTCTGAGATTTAGAATCATAGAACCAACCAGGTTGGAAGAGACCTCCAAGATCATCCAGTCCAACCTATCACCCAGCTCTAGCCAGTCAACCAGACCATGGCACTAGGTGCCCCATCCAGGCTTTTCTTCAACACCTCCAGGAGTGACGACTCCACCACTTCCCTGGGCAGCCCATTCCAATGCCAATCACTCTCTCTGGCAAGAACTTCCTCCTAACATCCAGCCTAGACCTCCCCTGGCACAACTTGAGACTGTGTCCCCTCTTTCTGTTGCTGGGTGCCTGGGAGAAGAGCCCAACCCCACCTGGCTACAACCTCCTTTCAGGTAGCTGTAGAGAGCAATGAGATCATTCCTGAGCCGCCTCTTCTGCAGGCTGCACAGCCCCAGCTCCCTCAGCCTCTCCTCACAGGGCTGTGCTCCAGGCCCCTCACCAGCTTTGTCATCCTTCTCTGGATATGTTCCAGTATCTCAACATCTCTCTTTAATTGAGGGGCCCAAAACTCTTCCTCTGAACTGAGCTGGCTGCTAGACTCAAAATTGCTTAATGACCAGATGACCAGACTAAGATGGTTGACAAGTGGTGTCCCTCAGGGGTTTGTGCTGGGAGCAGTGCTGTTCAGTATCTTCACTAGTGATGCAGACTATGAGGTTCAGGGCACTCTCAGCAAGTATGGAGAAAATACCAAGCTGAGTTTTCTAAAGTATTAAGAGAAAATCTATAGCTGTTAAATGACAGTTTCACAGGGTTGCAGAATGGTGGGGGTTGGAAGGAACCACTGGTGATTATCAAGTCTGAACTCCATGCCAAGGCAGGTTCACCTAGAGAAAGTCACACAGGAGCACATCCAGGTAGGTTTGGAATTTTTCCAGAGAAGGAGGCTCCATCTCCTATCTGGGCAGCCTGCTCCAGTGCTCTATTACCCTTAAATCAAATAAGATCCTCCTCATGTTTAGATGGAACTTCTTATGTTCAAGTTTGTGCCTGTTGTCCCTTATCCAACATCTCTGAACATCATATGCAAGTTGAAACCATTGACACATGGGTATATGTATATTATATGAAATATGACACATCGATACATGGAGTACTGTGTACAGTTCTGGAGCCCCCAGCACAGGAAGGACATGGAAGAGTTGGAGCGGGTCCAGAGGAGGCCACCAAAATGCTCAGAGGGCTGCAGCAGCTCTTCTGTGAGGACAGGCTGAGAGAGTTGGGGCTTTTCAGCCTGGAGAAGAGAAGGCTTCCAGAAGACCTTAGAGTAGCCTTCCAGTATCTGAAGGGGGCCTACAGGAAGGCTGGAGAGGGACTATTGACAAGGTCTTGCAATGACAGGACAAGGGGCAATGGGTTTGAACTGGCAGAGGGGGGATTTAGGCTGGATATTAGGAGGAAGTTGTTTGCAGTGAGGGTGGTGAGACACTGGCACAGGTTGGCCAGGGAGGTTGTGGCTGCTCCTTCCCTGGAGGTGTTCAAGGCCAGGTTGGAGGAGGCCTTGAGTGAGCTGTATTAGTGGGAGGTGTCCCTGCCTATGGCAGGGGGTTGGAACTAGATGAGCTTTGAGGTCCCTTCCAACCTTACCATTCTATGACACCACCCATCACAGAATGTTAGGGAGAATGAAGGGAGATACAGAGGTGAGAAGTCTCCAGGGAGACCTAATAGCAGCTTTCCAGTACCTGAAGGGGGCTTCAAGAAGTCTGCAGAGGGACTGTTCACAAAGGCCTGCAGTGATAGGACAAGGGGCAGTGGCTTCAAACTAGAGAAGAACAGGTTTGTATTGGATGTTAGGAACAGGCTCTTTACTATGAAGGTGGTGGAACACTGGAACAGGTTGCCCAGGGAGGTAGCCCTATCCCTGGAGAAGCTTGACAGGGCTCTGGGCAACCTGATCTAGTGGAAGATGTCCCTGCTGACTGCAGGGAGTTGGACTGGATGACTTTTGGAGGACCCTTCCAATCCAAACTCTTCTATGATTCTGTGATTTGTTTTCAGTACTGTGTTCTCATCATCCATCTGTGTGTGAAGGAGGGAAACTTGTGTTGAAAGAAGCAATTCAAAGGCCTGGGAAGATTTAAGCAGCATGAGGGGTGTGGCTGTGGTAGCTGTGCTGGGCAAATGTATTTTGGCAATACCTGACACTCTATGCAGCTCCCATCATCACCTTTGAGCTCCTCGCAAGCCGAGATTGTCAGACCCTTTGAAGTCTTCACAGGGGTTTGATTTCTTCAGATCAAAGAGGATTTAGCCTGAAAGCCCTGGGACTGAAGTTGGGGCTGGTTGGAGCTGAAATGAGGAACTGTGCTCATTATTACTGTGCTAATAGAGGATTTGCTCTCTCTGATGTCCTGCTGCTTTCCAGACAGTGCATCAAAAATAGTTTCTCTGGTTAATTGCTTGTGAGGGGAAAATGTGACAGGAGATGAATTGCTGTGGTGTTCATCTTCTGAAATCCTGCAGTTCTTTTCACAGAATAGTAGGTCTGGGAAGGGACCATTGGAAGTCAAGTTCAACTCCCCTGCCAAGTCAGGTTCCCCCAAAGAAGGTCACACATCCGGGTAGATTTGGAATGTCTTCAGAGATGGACACTCCACCATCTCTCTGGGCAGCCTGTTCCAGTTCTTTATTACCCTTAAATTCAGTAAGTTCCTCCTCATGTTTAGATGGAACTTCTTATGGTCAAGTTTTGCCTTTTATCCTGTCACTGGGCACTACTGAAAACAGACTGACCCCATCCTCCTGACACCCACCCTATAAGTATTTAATAGCATTGCTGGGATTGTCCCCCCCAGTCTACTCTTTCCCAGGCTTAACAGCCTTTCCTCGTTAGAGAGATGTTTCTGTCCCCTCAGTATCTTTGTAGCCCTCTGCTGTACCCCCTACAGAGAGTCCCTGTCCTTCTTGAAGTGGGGAGCTCAAAACCACACACAGTATTCTATCTGTAGCCTTGCCAGGGCAGAGCAGAGGAGGAGAAGAACCTCCTTCAGCCTGCTGGCCACACTCTTCTTGATGTGCCCCTTTCTAACAACTTTTTGTTTCCTCTCTAACGTTTTTTTTGCAGGATGTTAAAGGCCCTGATAAACAGACCTCAGGAAAGGTTCAGCCACTGACTGCCCTTCAAAAAGGGAGACATCAAAATTTGTGTTCATTTTGGGTATTTTGGGAATGCTGTTCCTTCCCTTTGGCATTGCTTCATGTCCCTCTCAGGGAGGATGACTGGCTTGGAAGTGCTACAATATTGTTTGACAGGACAAGAAATGAGCTTTCTGGAGAAGTCTTGCTCACCAGAAGATCTTGCAATGGGATAGAATCACTGCAGGAGGATTTCTCTGGGCTACTCAGGATTGAGTGTCCGTCATTTTAGTTCAGAGCAGCATGTGGCTTCTGTCCCACAGAGGATTTTTCCCCAACTGTTTTTTCAGTCTCTCTGATTTTTGACATGTTGACACATGCAGTTGGCTGTTTTGTGACCTGCCTGGCACACAGAAATATCTGGTGGACAAATTTGCCAGGAGCCTGCAGCATACCCTCCTGGCTTAAGAAGGCCAGTGGAATCCTCAACTGGGTTTAAGAAGTGTGGCCAACAGGACAAGGGAGGTTCTTCTCCACCTCTGCTTTGCCCTGCTGAGACCACATCTAGAGCATGGAGTGCAGTTCTGGGCTCCTCAGTTCAAGAGAGATGGGGAACTACTGGAGAGAGTTCATGGGAGACTATGAAAATGCTTGAGGGGCCTGGAGCATCTCTGTGAGGAGGAAAGGCTGAGAGCCCTGGGGCTGTTGAGCCTGGAGAAGAGCAACCTGAGGGGGGACCTGATCAGTGCTCAGCAAGAGCTAAAGGGTGGGGGACAAGAGGATGGGGACAGACTTTTTGCCGTGGTGCCCAGTGACAAGACAAGAGGCAACAGGGACAAACTGGAACCCAGGAGGTTCCCTCTGAACAGGTGGAGAGACTTCTTTAGTGTGAGGGTGCTGGAGCCCTGGGGCAGGATGCCCAGGGAGGTTGTGGAGTCTCCTTCTCTGGAAAGATGCCAAACCCACCTGGACGTTGTGATCTTGGGCAAGCTGCTGTGGGGTGACTCTGCTTAGCAAGGGGCTTGGACTCAGTCTCCAGAGGTCCCTTCCTGCTTCAACCAGGCTGAGATTCTGTGATCTCCAGGCTGTATTTTTTTGCTCCTGTTCCCTGCAGGGCTTAGGTGCTGTGGGGCTGACATCTGCCCTTTGTTCCCTTTCCAGGTTGGTCCCGGTGAGCGCCCATGCAGCCTTTGACAAGGCTGCACACTACTTTGGGCTGAAGCTGGTTCACATACCATTGACCAAGGCTATGGAAGTGGATGTTGAGGTACCACTTTAGGCACCACAGCACTTTTTTTTCCTTTGGGAAGTTAGCATTCTGCAGCAAATAGGCCAAAATCTATGTATCTAGGTGGCAAGGCAGTGAACAGAGAAGTGGAAGTGAGGAAAAGTGGCAAGGGTAAGTGTCTGTGGTTGCAGAGAAGGTTTTGTGTGAAATATGTGCATGAAAAGCATCCCTTCGTCCTCTGTGATGCGTTTTGAAGAGCAGATAATTCACGGATTTCAGAAAGAACCCCCGATTTCAGATGAGGGCGAATAAAAGTGGGTGAGTGAAGTGACTCTGATGTCACCTGATACTCGTAGCTCATTTACTTTGCTTTCTGTAGGGTTCTGAGGGTTGGGTTTCAAGGCCAGACTGTCCATGTTTTCACTTTTTGTCTCTTTTGACAGGATGACACTTGGTAAATGGAATGTGAGCATCTTCTCTCTTTAAATCTTCAGGCAATGAGGAGGGCCATCTCGAAGAACACAGCCATGCTGGTCTGCTCTGCTCCCCAGTTCCCACATGGAATTATGGACCCTATTGAAGAGGTGGCAGAGGTAGGCTGGCACCCCTGGGACTCCTGGGGAATGGAGCAATCAAAGCAGTGTGTCCTTCTGTATGAGGGCTTCCAGGATGCCAGGCTGGTGGGAGGAGCAGACGGGTTGGTAGAACACTGCTGCACTGAAACCAGGTGTTAACCAACAGCAGGCTATGTAGGACACAATTTAGAAGTGAGAAGGTATATGGGACTAATGTTTTTGGTAGCTGCTGTGATAAGGTAGGCTTTAAATACCATAAATTACTTCTGGGTATTGTTACAGGGCTGGGTCTTAGACTTGAACACTCAGGAAGGCAAAACAAGACATCCCACAAGTAGCCTACTGAGGACAGGAGGAGGAGGCCTCAGCCAGGTAGCCCTGCCAGGGACACAGGAAGAGGCCTCCCTCAGGTACCCCTGCCAGGGATACAGGAGGAGGTGGAGGCCTCCCCCAGGGTAGCCCTGCCAGGGAGGCAGGAGGAGGAGGCCTCCCCAAGGTAGATCTCATAGGTCTCTGTTGGACAGTCTTCATCAGATCTCTGTCTCCCCTGAACTGGGGAGCCCAGGACTGGGCACAGTATTCCTGGTGTGGTCTCACCAGGTCAGAGCAGAGGTGGAGGAGAAGGTCCCTAGACCTGCTGGACACTCTTCTCTCTGTGCACCCTAGGACACCCTTGTCTATCTTAGCCACAAGGGCACATTCCCGTCCCATAGATCGCTTGGTGTCCACTAGGACTCCAAGATCTTTCTCCATGGGGCTGATTTCCATCAGGACAAGCCTTCATTTGGGAAGTCCCAGTCTGGACTCACAGCAGGACAGTCATTCACCAGGCTCTCTTGTTCACCCACAGCTTGCAGTGAAGTACAAAATCCCCTTCCACGTGGATGCCTGCCTGGGTGGCTTTCTCATCGCCTTCATGGACAAGGCAGGGTTCCCCCTGAAGCGTCCCTTCGACTTTCGTGTGAAAGGTGTCACCAGCATTTCTGCTGACACCCACAAGGTAAGAAGTGGGTCAAGAGGAGGCCACAAAGATGCTCAGAGGGCTGCAGCAGCTCTCCTATGAGGACAGGCTGAGAGAGTTGGGGCTTTTCAGCCTGGAGAAGAGAAGGCTTCCAGGAGACCCTATAGTAGCCTTCCTGAAGGGGGCCTACAGGAATGCTGGGAAGGGACTACTGACTAGGTCTTGTAATGACAGGACAAGGGGCAATGGGTTTAAACTGGCAGAGGGGAGATTGAAACTGGATGTTAAGAGGAAGTTGTTTGCAGTGAGGGTGGTGAGACACTGGCACAGGTTGCTCAGGGAGATTGTGGAGCACAGAATCACTCAATGTGATCTTTCATCACATTGGGTGATTCTGTGCTCCACAACCTCCCTGGAGGTGTACAAGACCAGGTTGGACGAGACCTTGAGTGATCTGTACTAGTGGGAGGTGCCCCTGCCTATGGCAGGGAGTTGGAACAAGATGATCTTTGAGGTCCCTTCCAACCTTACCCTTCCATGATTCTGTAAGAGGGGAAGAAAGGCCTTCGATTTTGGGGAAGGTATGCCTGATGACATTCCTGCCCTTGGCCACTTCTGCTCTGCTGCGTGTGCTGCTGAAGTGCAGTGGAAGGAGCTGCTCTACCCTGGTGCCTTGAGCAGCACACCAAAGTGTGGGGAGATGGGGTTTGGGGTGGCTGCATGACTGTGTCCCTCTGCTCTCTGGCACAGCTTTTGAGTGCTTTCTGTGCCCCTTGCAGTATGGCTACGCTCCCAAGGGCTCCTCCGTGGTGCTGTACAGCGACAAGAAGTACAGGAGCTACCAGTTCTTCATAGCACCTGACTGGCAAGGGGGCATATATGCCTCCCCCTCCGTGGCAGGCTCTAGGCCTGGTGGGATCATAGCTGCTTGCTGGGCAACCCTGATGCACGTAGGAGAGTCAGGCTACGTGGAGGCTACAAAGAGGATCATTAAAACAACTCGCTTCATTGAATCAGAGTATGTGTGCGCCTTGCTGTAGGGACTGGGCTCATCAACCCTCTCTGGGGCTCCTTCCTCCTCCTCTCCCCCCTCTTTTGCCCTCCTTCCTCCTCCTCCTCCTCCTCTCCCCCCTCTTTTGCCCTCCTTCCTCCTCCTCCTCTCCCCTCTCTTTTGCCCTCCTTCCTCCTCTCTCCTTCCTTGTCCTGAACTTCTCCCAGACTTTTTGTTTCTTCCAGAAGGTGCAGCATGTTACCTGCTAGGCAGTTCCAGGAGAACTTTGTGTACCTTCAGGTGCTGCTGTGTGCCACACAGCTGAGAGACACAGAGAGGAGCGGGCTGCAGGCTTCTTTATTTAGCGGAGTTGGCTTCAGAAGTTTGTTCTGTCTCAGGCATGAAGGGGACTTCTGGAAAGGCTTACTCCAGATGATGAAAGATGGGTTCTACTCTCTCACTGGGGTGCTTGTGTTATGTGAATGCCTAAGCTGATCTCTGCTCTCTGACTTCCCTTGCCTCTCTATCTCCCTTCTTTCCCATTTCTGAATTTACTTGACTTTAAGGTCTGTAAAGACCTGAGTCCTAACGACCTGTGCTGGTCACCTGTTTTTCAGCAGGATGTTACTATCTGTCCTTGTAGCTTTCTCATTTGTGGCTCTAGATATTCTGTCCAACTCTCTGGCCTCTCTCACACCTATTCACTTCTCTTCTCCATTTTCTTTCCAAGGTTGAGAAAAATTGACAGCATCTTCATCTTGGGCAAGCCTGAGGTGTCTGTCATCTCCATCGGCTCGGACACTTTCGACATCTATCGGTTATCTAATTTCTTAGCTGCTAAAGGATGGAACTTAAACATTCTACAGTTCCCATCAAGGTGAGCTTGTGGAGACTAAGATGTGGCTACCCAGGGGGTACGAGGTAGTTGTGTTCAGCTCTCGTGGCTCTTCACTGTGAGAAGAGGTCATGGAGATGTGTAGGCTTTAACCTTGGAGATTTTCAAAGCCAAGTGGGATGGGGCCTTGAGTAACCTGGTCTAGTGGGAGGTGTCTCTGCCAGTGGCAGAGGACTGGAACTAGATTGGAACTAGGTCACTCCAACTCAAGCAATTCTATGGTTTGTTGGGTAATTTTGTTCATATCTGATAAATTGTGTAGACTTGCAGCAGGGAAGGAATCACTTTTGTAATTGCTGATAGGCAGCAATTACTGCAGTGAGAAGGCAGTGGTAGAGAGAGAGGACATATCTCAGGCTCCTGCTCTGCTTGTGTCAGACAGAGATAAATAGAAAAATGTAACAACCCTTTTTGGTTATCTAAGGGTTTGTACATCTCTTGGTGCTGGCTTGGATGCTGTGGATAGTTGATGGCTTATGTAAGCTGGAGAGGAACGGGAGAGAAATCATAGAATTGTCAGATGGCTTTGGTTGGAAAAGACCAAGATCACTGAATCCAACTGGCACTGCCAAGTCCACTGCTAAACCCCTTTCAAATCCCTTCAGTGATGGTGATTCCATCACTGCTCTGGGCAGGTTGTTCCAAGGCTTGAGAAACCTTTCAGGAAGAAATTATTCCTAATGTCCAACCTCAGCCTCCCCTGCTGTAACTTGAGGACATTTCTTCTTGCCTGACACTTGTTACTAGGGGGAAAAAAACAACCCCCACCTTATGCCAACCTCCTTTCAGGGAGTTGTGCAGAGGAGAAATCTCCCCTCAGCTTCCTCTTCTCCACACTGAGTTTCCTCAACTGCTCCTTGTTAGATTTGTGCTCTGGACCCTTCCCCAGTTTTAATGCCCTTCTCTGGGCATGCTCCACCACCTCAGTGTCCTTCCTGTGGTGAGGAAATGGTGGCAAGGATCATCATGCTTGCAGGCAGCTGCATTTCCCTCACCGGAAGAACCTGGAAAGAGGTGAGAAAATGAGAGGCCTTTTGCTGAGAATGGTGAAGTCAGGAAAGCAGCTCTTCCTTTGCAACTCCTCCTTCCTGAACTCCTCACAACTTGTTTCTAGCAAGCATTTTTCAGTGATTGTCAGAGACAAGGACAGTGGGGTTGAGGCATCCTCAGCAAGTTTGTGGGTGACACCAAGCTGTGTGGTCTGGTTGACACTCTGGAGGGAAGGGATCCATTCGGAGGGACCTGGACAAACTTGAGAGGTGGGCCCAAGCAACCTCGTGAAGTTCAACAAGGGCAAGGCCCTACACCTGGGTCAGGGCAATCCCAAACACAGATATAGGCTGAGAGAGGAGTCTGGGGGAGAAGGACTTGGGGGTGTCAGTTGATGATGAACTCACCATGAACCAGCAATGGTCCCTGGCAGCCCAGAAGGCAGCTGTGTGCTGGACTGCATCCAAAGCAGTGAGAGCAGCAGCACAGGGAGGGGATTGTGCCCCTTTGCTCTGCTCTGGTGAGACCTCACATGGAGCACTGAGTCCAGTTCTGGTGCCTGCAGTATAAGAGGAACATGAAGCTGCAGGAATGGATTGAGATCAAGCCACAAAGGTGATCGGGTGGCTGGAGATCCTCTCCCATGGGAACAGGCTGAGTGTTGGGGCTGTTCAGCCTGGAGAGGAGAAAGCTCCGGGGAGACCTTAGAGCATCCTTCCCAGTACCTGAAGTGGGCTACAAGAAAGCTGGGGAGGGGCTTTTCACAAGGGCTTGCAGAGACAGGATGAGAGGGAATGGGTAGGCTGGATGAGGCCTTGAATGACCTGGTGGAAGGTGTCCCTGCCCAGGGCAGAGGGGCCACAGCTAGGTGATCTTTAAGGTCCCTTCTAACCCAAACCATCCTGTGGCTCTATGATTCCCTTTAACTGGAAAGTTGTGAGTTTCCTTCTCCCATTACACTGCTGAGATGCTCTTAAGTAGATGCAGTGTTGTCAGTGGCCAGGGGGGAACTCAGGCACTGCTGGGAGCTGAGGAGCTGAGATGGTTTAACCTCTGCCCTGTCCCTTCCCTGCCCAGCATTCACCTCTGCATCACACAGCTGCACACCAAGCCCGGTGTTGCCGAGAGCTTCCTGCAGGATGTCAAGGACAGCATCGCAGATATCATGAAGGACCTCAACGCCAAGACCACAGGCATGGTAAGGAGCAGGCCAGTGCACAGTGAGGGTGGGCTTCTTTTTCTGGTGGTGCTAACCACCTTGTGTAACCATCTCCCCTTCTTTGCTCAGGGAGCTATCTATGGAATGGCCCAGTCTGTCCCAGACAGGAGCTTGGTAGCGGAGATCTCTCAGGCCTACCTGGATGGCCTCTACAGCACGGATGTTCCTGGCAGTGAAAAGCACATGAATGGCTCTCCTGGCCATCACTGACTGCAGTGCAACAACCAGTGCCTTGGGGTGCTCCTGGAGGTTTCCTAGAGGGGAAGAGATTGTAGTAAGCCTTTGTTCCTACAACTGGCAGGTCTGACAGCAGCTTGATCTTGAAAACTTCCTTCTCTGTCTCAGCCTGTTCTGAACTCCACCTTATTTTCATGCCCAGCTTGAGTTTTGGGGCTTTTCTTCCCTCCCTTCTGTGCTTATTTTCCTGATGACTATTGATGGTGAATTGAATGTCCATTCCACAGCTCCAGACTCCTCAGGTATTCTGCATGTCACTTCATTCCTTGCAGTATTTTTCTCCTCAGACCTGGTTTATTCAACTGGTGTCCAACCAAGTCTTAGATTTGAGTTCTCACATTGTGTTGCAAAGCCTCAATCTTCCCAAGAAGTTGAAGGTGGAAAATAAATTCAATTTTTTTTTTCTTTTGGGTATTCCTCCAAACTGCTGCATTTAACAGACTGTGGGAGCCGTATACCCGTGTGGTGCAGAGTCAGTAATTGGCAAAGGAAAGATGTTGGTGTTTGCCCTTTGAAATCCCCACTGGAGATCTCAGCATGACTGCAATTATCTGCTGAGGGAGAGAGGGGGTAAAAAAAAAACAAACCCAAAAAAAAACCAATAAACCAAAACCAAGACTCAAACCAACAAACAAAACCCTTTTCTGAAATCTTTTTGGGTCTGAATAACAGCAGAAATAGAAACCAAGCCAGGTGGTGTAGTGAGAAGAACTGGATGGTACTGAGAATCCTAAGTATGTAGTTTCTTTTTTGCTTCCCTGCCCCTTCTAGAAGACATGCATTTATCAGCCTCAGTGCTTTCCTTCTACCCTGCAATGTTCTGGAGGTGCAGAAAAAAGCTGAACTCCCTTTTGGCAACGTGAAGGTTTTTTGCACTGTCTCACAATGCTGTGGTGGAGTCAGCCAGGCCCTGGCCTGTGCCACCAGCAGGGACTTGCCGGCACCAAAGCTGACTTTTGTTTGTTGTTGTTTGTTTGGTTGGTTTTTTGACTGTGGTCTTCTTAGTGTAAAAAAAGGTGACTTTTGTACTCGTAGTAAGCTCTGCTCTTTGCACTGATTCTTTGTAAGGCACATTCTCAAAAGGGCATTCACCACTGTGCCTTGATGCTTCTCTGGCTGTTGATTTTTTTTTTTTTTTTTTTTGTTTTTTTTTTTTTTTTTTTTTTTTTTTTTTTTTTTTTTTTTTAAATTTTTTGTTGTGGGATGCCAGGGAGGATTGGAGGGTTCAGATGTTGACTGCAGGCTTTGCTGTGGTCGTTTCCTTATGGTACTATAACAAAAGAACAACCTCAAAGGCAGACTGGCCTCAGAGAACACCCTGTGAGGTGGAGGAGCAGTTTTATGAGCCATCTCTCTTTACAGTGTTACAAAGATGCTGGTGGAGCTCTTGAGGTAGATGACAGCATGCAGCAAGCTGGAGGTGCTCAAGCCTTGGGCATGGAGCTGATCCTCTGGTGTTTTTTGTGGTGTGAGAGTTTTCTCAGAGCAACTTGTGAGGCAGTTGTGGCCTTAAGGACAAATCTCTGCCATGGAGTCACTGCTGCAGGTCTTTCCCTTCTGTTTCCTCTCAGCTTTTTTGCCTGCTATTAAAAGTTGCCCAGGCGAAGTTCAACACTCAGGAAAAGACTTCATGCCATGGCTACAAAGCCTTGTGCAAGATACCCAGAGGCATCTCTCTTTCTGCTGTGGTGGACTTGTTAGCCCAAGGTAGACCCTCACTGGCCGTTTAAGCAGCACAGTAATTAGACCTACCAGCCACTGCACAAACCAGTGCAGCCTTGGGCCCAGTGATTGTGGGAGATTCCTTCCTAAGGAGTTTCTTCTCAGTGCTAGGAGACAAAAGTATTTTGGCCATCTCTCCTTAAATTGATGGCTTGTTGCAGGTCTCTGAGCCCTAAGGAAACCATTTGGCATTTGAATTTGCTTGATAGTCTCTTTATGGGTGTTAACCAGGACCTCTTTATTCTGTTAACATCTTCCCAGTGTGACCATTGCTGTGTCTCTTCCAGTTTGCTTTATTTTGGAGACAGTCTTAAGTGTCTGGCTACTGTGATGGTTCTCTTTTGAACCCGGGTTTAACACAGACAACACACAAAAAAGGGGAGATACTCTTTTTGTGTCTGCTTTAAGAGGGGATGGGTTGGGGTGGGGGTGAAGCCAGAGAGAAACTCCTTCCTCTGCCCTGCTTGCATCCTCCTCCTAGGAAGGATCTCAAGGCTCAGTGCTCCATTTCACATGGTTTGGATGTATTTGAAGATGTTTATTTATCAATGTATTCCCTTCTGGGCTTCACTCCTGTGGGTTTCATTGTTTTCTGTGTCTTTGTTCTATAATGTAAATGTAATCTGGTGACCTGGTCTAGGTCTAGGCTGCTGTAATTTTTTTTTTCTTGGGGTGTAGTTTCTTTCATCCTTGTCATCTGCATCTCCTTCATCATGCCTAAGGACCTGAGACAGACAGTGTGAGCCACAGGCTGGCCAAAAAGAAACCCCCCCCCAAAAAAATGAAGAATTTGATGGACTTGGCTTCTGATCTGGAACTGGAAGGTACTTTAAACCTGGGAGGATCTCAGTGACTATTTATTCCTGCAAGATTTCTGGCTGTCAGGTTTTGCCAAGCCAGACACTGAACTGTTTGCTTGTATAAAGCACTCCCAAGGGATTCACCTGCTCTTAGGTACTCAACTGAAGACTATCCAATGGGATGGACCAAGAAGAGATGTGTCTTCATGCCATGGATTTCATCCTGCACTTTTCAGATGGCTTGGGGGGAGCAGAAGGGTTGTTTATGACACAATAATACCATGCCCAACAAATCCACATTGACTCCAATGAACAAACAGCACAATTCCATCTGATGGCAGCATTCTGTATTGATCTAACTTGCCACTGTAAAGCTGGAGGCTGAAATGTGCTGAAGAGATGGTGAAAATGGGCCTAGTTTGTATTAAAATGGTGCATTTAGCTATCTAGGCTCATGGAATTCTTCATTTTTCTTGTTGGAATGAATGGGATCCTAATTACTTCTGGGTTTAGCTCATGCACAGCCTAGCCTGTGGTGCGGAGAATGGTTTATGAATCTTCTTCCCTCTGCCTGAGGGCTGCTCTGTCAAGGTAAAGGTTGGACTAGATGATAGTAAAATGGTTTAGGTTGGAAGGGACCTCTAAAGGTCATCTCATTCAACCCCCCTGCAGTCAGCAGGGGCATTCTCCACTAATCAGGTTGTTCACAGCCTTTGTCAAGCCTGATCTTGAATAGATTGAGGAATGGGGCCTCAGCTACCTCTCTGGGCAAGCTGTTGCAGTGTTCCACCACCCTCATAGTGCTGAACTTGTTCCTACCATCCAATCTAAATCTTCTCTCATTTCAAACCACTTCCCCTCATCCTATCACTGCAGGCCTTTGCAAACAGTCCCTCTGCAACCTTCTTGTAGCCCACTTCAGGAACTGGAAGGCTGCCATTAGGACTCCCTGAAGCCTTCTCATCTCCAGAGGCCCCTTCCAACCCCTAACATTCTGTGGTTCTGTGAAAGGTGATGTCCATGGCTACACCTTGCATATACTGTTCAAGGATGTTGTTCAAGAGGTAATGGGCAGAAACTTGAACATGACTTCCATCTAAACATGAGAAGGAGCTTCTTTTAATGAGTGATGGAGCACTGGAGTAGGCTGCCCAGAGACGTGGTAGGATCTTCATTTCTGGAGACATTTCTAAACCCACCTGGATGTGTTCCTGTGTGACCTTTCCTAGGTCAACCTCCCTTGGCAGGGGAATGTGGTTTGATAATCTCCACAGGTCCCCCTCCAACCCTCACCATTCTGTGACTCTGAAATTGTCATTGAAGGGCTATGGATTTCCTCATGAATATTTTATAGAACTTTAAAGGGTTTTAAAAAAAAAAAAAAGGGGACATGGGCTGCATGTTTGTTGTGTTACTCTCAGGCTGCTTTGCTGAAAGCTACTGTAGGTTCCACAGCAAAACTGTACCAAAAACACAGCAATTTGATTGCAGGTTCTGTGAGTGCTGAGATCTTTGTGTCATGGCAGTGAGGATCTTGACACCACCAACCACAACTACAACCTCTTCTGGGAGGGATTCCTCTGTCAGCAGCCCCTGGCCTGTTGCTGTGCTGGTTTGGTGTCTTCCCTCTGTTTGTGCCTCAGCTGAGGGAAGCTTCTGATGTTAGCAGAGGCAGCTTTCCTCTCGTGTGCCCTGGCTTTGGTAATTTAATTTTCTTTCAGATCCTGGTTACTCTGAGCTGCTGGCCTATCCTAGGCAGGGACCATCTCTGCCCTCTGCTTCATTCCCCACCGAGAACTGTGTCCAGTGTTGGTGCCCCCAGCACAAAACAGACATCAAACTGCTGGAGCAGATAGAGAGGAGGCCACGAAGATGATCAGAGGGCTGAAGGACCTCTCCTGTAGGGACAGGCTGGGAGAGCTGGGGCTGTTCAGCCTGGAGAAATCTGCAGGGAGACCTTGGAGCAGTCTTCCAGTACCTGAAGGGGGCTGCAAGAAAGCTGGGGTGGACTTTTTACAAGGGATTGTAGTGATGAGATGGAATGGATTGAAGCCTGAGGACGGCAGACTTAGAGTGGGAGACTGGGATAAAATTCTTTCCAGTGAGGGTGGTGAGACACTGGCATAGGTTGCCCAGGGAAGTTGTGGCTGCTCCCTCCCTGGAGGTGTCAAGGCCAGGTTGGATGAGGCCTTAAGCAACCTGCTCTAGTGGGAGGTGTCCCTGCCCAGGGCAGGGGGTCGGAACCATCTTTGAGGTCCCTTCCAACCCAAACCATTCCTGATGTTTCCATGGCAGAAGGACCTTCCCGAGAGAGCAGTCAGGCCACTATCTGCCTTGGAAGAAGACATAGTTTTGGCACCAATGCCTTCCAAACTGCCATCGGGTTCACAGAGATGTTTATTGTAAACACTTCCAGTTGGTATCCCACTAAAGACCAGTTACAAGAGGGGGAACATCTGATTCCTGCTTCCAATACTGCTAGAGAGAGGTTCCAAGAACCAAATTGCACATCACAGTCGCTGCTGCATTGCAGAGCAGCACTGTTTGGGCAGAAGGCATCTTCCAGTAGGCAAGGAGCAGGAATGTAGGGGCTGGGTGGTGGTAACTGTGTAACAGGTCTCCTGGTGCAAGGGCAGGGCTGCTGAAAGCCCCTGAGGCACAGCAGGTGGCGGGCTAGTGGGAGCACACTGCTAAGAAGGGAAGTAGGAAGATGAGAGATGGATATATTTGGGGCAAGAAGTGCCCCTCTGAGCCGTGGTAGGGAGCTTGGCATGATGTTAGGCGGCCTGGACCCAGGAACTGGCTTGGAGGTGGGAGAAGGCTCCTGGTGCAGGTATCCAGGCAAGACACAGGTTGCGATCTTGGGCTTTGTGTGTCTCTCCCTCTAGTCAGGAGAGAGAAGCTGCAACCTGCTCGATGAAGCTGGCCAAGTTGATGTCTCGCTCCGATAAGCCTCCGCACTCGTGGGTGCTCAGGGTGATGTGAACCTAAAGCAGACAGACAGAATGATGTGGGGAGACCTTGGAGCTACAGTTCATTATCTGAAAGGAACTTACAGGAAGGCTGAGGAGGGGCTGCTTAGAAGGGCTGTTAGTGATAGGACAAAGGGCAATGGTTTAATACTGGAGCAGGGGAGATTTAGGTTGGACATCAGGAAGAAGCTCTTTACAATGAGTGGTAAAATACTGGAACAGGCTGCCCAGGGATGTGTTTGAGCCGCCACATCAGACTTGATGTGGCCTTGGGTAGCCTGATCTAGTTAGGGGTGTCCCTGCTGAGTCCCTGCTGACCTTTGAGGGTCCCTACCACCCTAATATAATCTGTGAATGAAGTGTTGCTGGCAAGAAGAGCAGGAGCTGTTTTCCCCCCTGTGCTGCAGACACTGCTCTGACCTTCTCCAGGCTTGTTAGCAAAATTCCCTGAGGTGGAAGAGGGAGGTCTGGAATTCTGCCTCAGTTTCTTCCTTCCTACAGTTCATCCTGGCCATGAGCAGTCACTGCCACCCCTGCCTTGGGCACAGCAGCTGCCTCTGACCATGTTTCAACTCTTTCTCTAGCACCTTGTTGCTGCTTTTGATACTGATTCAAAAGAGCAATTCTGGTGTCAACCTACAGGCAAAGCTCAGCTGGACAAGGGTAAGAAATGAGGAGGAAAGGATCTGCAAGCCACAGCTGCAAGGTTATCTGTGATGTTTCAAGGCAAGAGTCCTGCTGATCTCAACAGGTCTTGCAGCTGCTGTCCTGGGCCTCAAAAAAGAAAGGGATTTGATGCCTGCAGGGCTCACTTTGTCCCCCATCACCCCAGTTCCTTACCTTGTTGTACACATTGAACCATTCTGGGTGGTGATCCAGTTTTTCTGCCTGCAGAGCCACTCTGGTCATGAAGCCAAAGGCCTGCCCAGAGGAGTAAGAAGAAAAGTGAGCTCTGAACCATTTACCTGTGACCTGTTGGTTTTCACCCCCCTGGATGTTGCTAGGTAGCCCAACCAAATGTAAGGGCTGAGATGTTCTGTGGTGGGGTGGTTTTAATGGGTTTTCATCTTTTTCGGGATGGGGGAGCTTTTCCAAGGCAAATTATGTGCTGGGTTGAGCACTTCGGTGTCTTGGGCAGCTGATCTTGCCCATCTGCCATACCTCAGGGGGACCAGGGCAGGGTTTCTCTGGCTGAGCCTTACAGGAGGAGCTCCCTGCACTGCAAGCCAGATCTCCCTCTCTGTGAAACTCTGTGCTGCTGCTCCTACCCGGTTGAAGTCCTTGAAGTGGAACTCTTTGAAGATGGCGTCTCTGCCTTCCACTTCGTTCCACCCCACAGCTCTCAGGTTGGGCAGCAGCTGCTCCCTCTCCTCCGTGCTCAGCCTGTGGGCTTTTCCTGCCTGGCACCACAGAAAGGAAAGAGGAGCAGATCAGCATGACAGAGGTAGGATGAAGGAGGTGTTTACAGGATGCTACGGGTTAGAAGGGACCTCCGGAGATCGAATCTAAGCTCCCTGCCAGATCAGGATCACTTAGGGCAGGTCATGCAGGAACGCATCCAGATGGGTCTTGAAAGTCTCCAGAGAAGGAGACTCCACAACCTCTCTGGGCAGCCTGCTCTAGTGCTCTCTGACCCTTACCCTTCCTCATGTTGAGGTGGAACTTCCTGTGCTGTAGTAGTTTATTTTTGTTCAAAGCAGCAAGAAATTGTGTGGATTGTGGATCCAGAGGGAGCTGCAGACTAGGTGGAGGGTTACAAGAGCATGTGTGTGGAGGAGAAGAGGGAATCTTATTAATGCTTACAAATATCTAGGGGGTGAGTGTCAGGAGGTTGGGGCCAGACTCTTCTCAGTGGTCCCCAGGGACAGGACAAGAGGTAATGGGCAGGAACTCGAAAATAGGAAGTTCCATCTAAATGTGAGGAGGGTGGCAGAACACTGAACAGGCTGCCCAGAGAAGTGATGGAGTCTCTGAAGCCTTTCAAGGTCTACTTGCACATGTTCCTATGTGATCTGCTCTGGCAGGGGAGGTTTGACCTGGTTATCTTAAGAGGTCACTTCCAACCCCTACCATCCTGTGATTGTGTGGATGGGAACTGGGAGATGCTGATGATAGGGCACGTCTGGAATGCCATCCAGAAGGATCTTGGCAAGCTTAAGAGGTGGCCCAGTGCAAATGCCATGAGGTTCAACAAGTCAAAGTGCAAGGTCTGCCAACCCTGGGCACAAATGCAGTCTGGGTGCAGAGTGGGTTGAGAGTAGCCCTGAAGAAAATGATCTGAGGGAATTTGTTGATGAAAAGCCCCCCACAAGCCAGCAGTGCCTGCATGCAACACTGTCCTGGGCGGCATCAAGGAGTGTAGCCAGCAGGCCAAGAGAGGCAATTCTGACCCTTTACTATGCTCTTGTGAGATCCCACCTCAAATACTGTGTCCAGATCTGGTGTCCCCATCATAAGGAGGACACAGAGCTGCTGGAGCGAGGGCCAACAAGGATGACTTAAGGGCTGGAACACCTCTGCTGTGAGGAGAGGCTGAGGGAATTGGAGGTGTTCAGCCTGGAGAAGATTCCAGGGTGACCCTGGAGCTGCCTTCCAATACCTGAAGGGATCCTACAGGAAGGCTGGAGAGGGACTTCTGATAAGGGTGTCTAGAGACAGGGAAAGGGGGAATGGTTTGAAGCTGAGGGAGAATAAGATTAAGACTGGATCATAGGAAGAAGTTCTTCATTATGAAGGTGAAATGACTCTGGAATGGGTTGCTCAGAGTGGTTCTGGTGAGGTGTTTAAGGACTTGAGCAACCAAGTCTAGTTGGGAGGCATAACCTGCCCATGGCAGTGGAGTTGGACTAGATGATCTCTAAGCTCCCTTCCAGCCTAAGCCATTCTGTGGTGTGAATGCTGTCCTCTGCTCCATGCCCTGGGTACATCCTGTGTGCACCTAGGTCTAAGGATACCCAGCTTGTCACTCTTGTCCTCTGACCTGCAACACCTGCCAGTTTACCAAGGTCTGCCTGTATACATTTTAACAAAAAACTTAGATCTTAGGTGCTTCTTAGGTACTCGCAAACGATGCTTGTGTGAGATTAAGCTCTTAAATACATACAATTTTCTAGGGGGGAAAAAAGAAAGAAAGCCCAACCCCAAAACTCTCTGATGGCTTCTAGAGCTTGCTTTTGAGGATCATGAAGTACCTTCCCAAAGCGGGAGGGCTTTATTTGCAGGTCATCAGCACTGGGAGCTTGCTTCAGAGGAGAGAGAAGTGCTGTGAATCAGAGAGATGAGTCAGACGAAATTGGAGCTCAGCTCCTCATCCTTTTCAATCTCCTTTATGTTCCGGTGGAGTTTAAGAGGCTGTTTCTGTCTGTGAGTAACAAAGGGCAGAAGGGAGGGAGGGTGATTTAGCATTGTCTTCAGCTGCTGTTATTTGCTTCTAAAGGAGGGGGTGGGGGGAGGGAAGCATCAGTTCATGGCTTTGGGGAGTGAATAGAGGCAAAGATGAAATTCAAATGGGAGTCCTTGGGGTTGGGGGCTTCTTCTGGTTTAGGGGAGTGTAGAGGGGTATTGCTGTATCTGAAAGGTTATGTTCTGGCAGTTAAAATCCTTTCTTAGTGGGTGATGTGGTCTTTGAAGCTGGTGAGGGTTCTTGTTTCTGAGTGAGAGAGGCCAACATCTCTTTGCAATTCGTTTTCCTTTATGTGCTGTGGAGCAAAGTGTGGCAAGTTAGATGTGAATCCCACAGGTAATGTTTCTTGTAGGTGTTGGGTCAGCAGCAGCTTGAGGTTGCTTGGCATGGACGCTCAGAAACAGCGCTTAAGCAACTGAGCAAATGAAGCAAATTGTCCTCTCCTAGAGTCTACCTATCCCCAGAGGCTGTACAAAAGTAGAGAGGCAGGCATGGAGCTGATGTGTTTGTGGATCCTTCGTTGCTTTGATGTGTTCTGGGAAAGATTGGTAAGAGGATAAGTGTCAGGATGGAGCCAGATTCCTTTTAGTGGTGCCCAGTGACAAGGGTCAGTGGGCACAAACTGGTACCCAGGAGGTTCCATCTGAACATGAAGAGAAACTTGTTTGGTGTGAGGGCGCTGGAGCCCAGGAGCAGGCTGGCCAGAGGGGTTGTAGAGTCTTCTCTGGAGAGACGCCAGACCTACTAGGACACTGATCCTGGGGAAGCTGCTGTGGATGATGATCTCCAGAGGGGCCTTCTAGTCCCCACCACGCCGGGATTGTGCCCAGTTGTTACTGTGCCCACCAAGCCATCGGGCTGCATGGGTGTCTCTCTGGCCATGACCACTATGCTGAGGGAAAGCTGCCAGCTGCAGAGCACTTCATGGAAGCGTGCCAAGCTGTGTGCTAACCCTTAGCTCAAGGGGGGATGGGGGTGGGATTGTTCCTGTCACAGCTGAACGCTCTCCTTTGTGCCAGATGTTTGAGGAAAGCTTTCCCTGCCCATGCCTCACTGCTGGTGTGCAAACCACCCAGTGTGTGTGGCATTTTAGGTGGCCCCCTGCCACCCCCCTCCCTGCTAATGTCAGTCACGTCCCTTCCCCAGCTCTGGATGTGGAGGGAAGGTAGGGAGTCAAGAGGGCTCAGCACAATAAACCCTCAGCCGTTGCCCTTCCCTGCTGATGGCATTGATAAGCCGGGCACAGGTAGCTTAGCAACTGGGTAAGGTGTGGACAGAGGCTGGCTCTGCATGGGGCCCTTGGCAGGGGGGCACCCGTGGGGATCATCCTGGGGCATTCTGATGGGAACCGAGTAGGGGCTGTGCCCCTTGTGTACGGGTGCTAAAGAGAGGAAAGGCTGCATAAAGATGGAGCTGCAGGGGGATGGGTTCCAAGGCAGCCTCCCTGGGGCAGAGCAAGAAACCAGACTGCTTGGGAGGCTTCATTGTTCTCTGAACCCTCTTCTGCATCCAGACTACGCGGCAAGAAAGGGCCCCGAAGGCTTTTTTCCAGGCCCAGCTCCTCTCTTGAGAGCCCAGCACCGGGGGGGAGGCTTGGCCAGGCTGAGGTCTGGCCAACAGACCACACAAAACCCAGCTCCTCTGGCTGTGACTTATGATGAGGAAAACCCTTTGCCTGAAGCAACCTCCATGTCCTCCACCTTTCTCCAGTCCCCTTCTCTCCTTCACCCCAGCATGCTGCTTTTGTTAATGCTTTCATGTGCACTTACTCCTTTAAAACACACTCTTCTCATTAGGGAAACTTAATTATTTTGTTTTCTTTTGCTGGCTCTCCACTGCCAATACTATGGGATTGTTTTTTTGGACAGCAGGAAGCCAAAGAGATGCGTTGTGCAACTGAGGGGTCCGAGGGAAAGGAACCAGCGTGGGAAACCGGGATAGTTCTGGGCTTTCTGGAGAGAAACCCCCTCTGCTCAAACCACCAGAAACGGGTAGCTTGGCACCTAGAAGCGGGGAGCCCGCAGGCAGGGCTGGCGGACGGCATGTCCCGAGGCCCGTGGTCTTTTGCTCCTGTTCCTCTTCCACCGCCACCGAACAGCTGGCGTCCAGGGTGGGTCGCCCACTCATGGGGGTCTGATTGCCAATGCAGAATTTGGGGGGGTGGGGGGACCACGCTGACAGCGCACTCTGGCTGCTGGCTCCCTTCCCTCCCCGTGGCCGAGGAGCGGAGCCTGGCGAGCGCCGGCTGCGGGCACTGAGCAGCGGCCGGTGGAGCTCCTCGGCGTTACTTATTAACCGCAGCGCTGAGCTCTGCTGCTTTCCCCCTTCCCTCCTGCCTCTTGCCGAGGGCCGGAGCTGCCTCACAGGCTTTCCTGCCGACTCCTTTTGCTAAAGCACCGTCCGGCTTTCCCGGCAGCCACTTACCATGGTCGGTGGCTCTCCGCGGCCCTCTGGTCGCTCGGCGATGCCGGCCGGGCGCTGGACGCCGCAAGCGCGCCCGGCGGAGCCGCGGCCGGTCCGGGGCGGCGGGAGGCGTGGCCAGGGGGCCGGGGCCGGGGCTGGCGCGCGCTGCCCGGCAGCGGGCTCAGCTCTGCGGGGCCCTGCGAGGCTCTACGCACCGAAGCATTGCTGTGCCCCCGCCTTAGCCCCTCAACTCCTTTGCTGTAGGGTCACTGGTTTTTAATTATTGTTGTTTTGTTTCACTGTTGCTCACGAAACAGGAGGAACGGGATGGAAGGGGACACTTAGAGCTGCCCTCGCACTGACCACAGGCTTGATGAGGACAGACTTGTGAGAACTGCGGTGACTTAGGCTGGAGACCAGCAGGCTCTGAGCAGACTTTGTCGTGAACTTCCAGTAGCCGAAGGGAGGCCTAGAAGAAAGCTGTTGAGGGACTTTTTAGGGTGTCAGAAAGTTACAGGAGTAAGGGGAACGAATCCATACCAAGAGGAGGGGAGATTCAGACTGGATGTTAGGAAGACGCTTTCCACCATGAGGATGGTGAGACACTTGCACAGGTTGCCCAGGGAGCGGGTGGAAGCATCTTTAAGGCCTTTAAGGCCAGGCTGAGTGGGGCTCTGTGCAACTTGATCTAGTGTGAGGCATCTGTGCCCATGGCAGGGGGGTTGGAACAGGATGATTTTTGAGGTCACTTCCAGCCCTGACAGTTCTTTGTAATGAGTATGACAGTCCTGACTGAGCCCTCCTAGCCCTTAGAGCTCTGCATGGTGACAACCAGGAGCTGAGATGCCCTGTCTGCGTGCAGCCGAAGCTGCGTCACAGCACAGGGATCCATAGCTTAAGGTGGGGGGAGTGGGTGCAGCACAAGGGTGCTGAGCCAAGAGGCAGGCTAAGGTGAGGGGAGTGGGTGCAACACAAGGGTGCTGAGCCAAGAGGCAGGCTAAGGTGAGGGGAGCGGGTGCAGCACAAGGGTGCTGAGCCAAGAGGCAGGCTAAGGTGAGGGGAGTGGGTGCAGCACAAGGGTGCTGAGCCAAGAGGCAGGCTAAGGTGAGGGGAGTGGGTGCAGCACCATAGCGCTGAGGCGCTCCCAGGTGTTTTCTCCCCTTGTTGGGCAGCTGTGTGCCTGAGGATGCTGCTCCCTGGTGCTCTGTCGTTCTCCATGACTGCTGGATTTGTGCTGGTTGTGCTGGATTTGGAGCTCGTTGTCAACTAAACCCTCCCCCAACGGGTGATGGGTGACTTTTTTCCAGCACTGAGAACCATTCTGATGTACATGGCAGACAGAAGTTCAGCACCCTCATGGCTTTCTTTACCCCTGGAGCAACCACTTCTGGATTAATTAATTAATTAATTTATTTGTAATGTAGTGTGACATGCACCCCTTGTACAGATCCTTCTCCACGTTGATGTTTAATGCTTTTCAGGTTTCTGGGTGCCATAGAGTCAATTTGTTTCTCCAGTAAGCAAGTTAGAAGGAAGCAAATTCTTCCTTTCCTTTAATATATATCTATATTTTTTTTTTCCCCTCTGGAAGTTTGTTTACCATTGTGATCAAAACAAACAAACGAGCATCTTTTGTGTCCTGGGAGATCCTGAGAGTCTGTCCAGGGGTGAGCAGTACCGGAGTAGAAAATAATTTGATGGAGATGTGAAGCTTTGGGTATAGATGAGAGGAGGAGGCAGCATGCTGTAGGCGTTTCCAGTGATGAAATCAGGAGGTGGGATTGTTTGTGAGGCTGGGAAAGGCCAGCAGGATGTTTTCTTGGCAGAAGTGTGAGTTGCAGGACAAGCAGTTTCATCAGAAGAAGCACCACTGTCAATAATGGTGTAAGCAAGGGGTGAAGGTTCTCCTCCCCTTGTACTCTGCCATAGCGAGACCACATCTGGAGTATTGCATCTAGTTCTGGGCTCCCCAGTTCAAGACAGGCAGAGAAATACTGGAGAGAGTCCGGTAGAGGCTACGAGGATGGTGAAGGGACTGGAACATTTGTTTCATGAGGAAAGGCTGAGAGACCTGGGGCTTGTTTAGTCTGGAGAGGAGCAGCCTGAGAGGGGATTTTATTAATGTTTGTAAATATCTAGAGGGTGGGTGTCAAGAGGAAGGGACCAGGCTCTTCTCAGTGGTGCTTACTGATAGAACAAGGGGCAATGAACACAAACTGGAACCCAGGAAGTTCCTCCTCGACAAGAGGAAAAACTGCTTTGCTGTGAGGTTGCTGGAGCCCGGGAGCAGGCTGCACAGAGAGATGGTGGAGCCTCCCACTCTGGAGACTTTCAAGGCTTGTATGGATGTGTTCCTGTGTGGCCTGCCCTAGGTGACCCTGCTTTGGCAGGGGATTGGGCTGGATAGTGTCTGGAGGTCCCTTCCAACCCCTGCCATTCTGTGATTCTATGAAGACAGCAATGTTGTCATGGAGTTGCAAGTGTAGACAGTGGTGCTGCAGGTAACAGCTCTCTTCAGGGCATCTCAGCTGCAACTTTCCCAGGAAAACTCAGTGGCAGTTTTGCTGGTGGCCTGTCAGGACGTCAGGTGCATCTTGGCTAGGTGACAGTGCCAAGATGGAGGAGGGATCAAATACCCTGTGTCTGCCTGCAACCCACTTCACCTCTGTTGGCTTTGGTTCCTGTTTACCTTGCCAGTACAGGTGCTGCCAGCACAGAGCAGCCAACAGACAGCTCAGCTCATTAGAGGTGAGAATTTCTGTGGCTGGAGGAAGAGAAGAAGGATTAATTGTACTGGCTCTGCTGATTACCCAGCTCCTTTGTAATGGCATTTTCTCCCCTAGGTTATAAATCAAGCCTTAACTGCGAGCCTGGTGAGATGCCTCACAGAGGGATGAGCCTTTGCAGAGACCTGTCAGCAGAGCTCTTGTGATTTCCCTCACTCTGTGGTGTGAAATTGTGGCTGGGGGGATCCTTTGGCTGACTCTCAACTCCTGAACCTCTAAGTGCATGACATTTTCCCACCCCTCTGCACCGCTTTGATTTCTCTTTCTGAGGTGGGACCCTTGAGGTTTACTTTTAATGATTAACTCAGTGACGTTGGGCAAGGTGTTTGCTCAGAGCAGCATGCAACCCTGGGCCTGTTTACTGGGAGCAGCATGTTGGCTCTTTTTGGCTCCCTTTCTGTCTAGTTTAGAGCTGTGCTGCTTTTGATGAGATCACTGGTAGCTAAGCCCACGTGTGTATGTTGCTGTTACATACCCACAGGGGCTTCTGTGTGTTTGGAGGAAGCTTTCATATCCCTTTCCTAACATGGGTTGAGGCAATCCCAAGCACAGATCCAAGGTGGGCAGTGATTAACTAGAGAGCAGCCTTGAGGAGAGGGACTTGGGGCTGCTGGTGGATGAGAAGCTCAACATGAGCCAGCAGTGTGCACTTCCAGCCCAGAAAGCCAACCAGAGCCTGGGCTGCATCAGGAGAAGTGTGGCCAGCATGGTGCGGGAGGTGATTCTGCCCCTCTGCTCTGCTGGAGTACTGCATCCACTTCTGGAGCCTCTGGGACAAGAGGGATGTGGAGATGCTGGAGTGTGTCCAGAGAAGGGCCATGAAGATGCTCAGAGGGCTGGAGCACCTCTGCTATGAGGACAGACTGAAAGAGTTCGGGCTGTTCAGTCTGGAGAAGAGAAGGCTCCCAGGTGACCTTCTTGTGGCCTTTCAGGATCTGAAGTGGGCTACAAAAAAGCTGGGGAGGGACTTTTTAGGCCCTCAAGCCTGTGCTGGCTCCTCACTTAACAGTATTCAAAACGTGCTCCCTGGAGGTTGTACTTTTCCAGGAGTCCCTTGTGACCCGTGGGGTTAGCATTAGATGTTTCAAGTCATGGTAAATTCACTCTGATTTTGCATCTTGAGCCCTCCACTGAGGCAAATGGGATTAAACCAGCTGAGAAAGGTGGCTGCTGCCAGTTTGTTTGCTGCTGTGGAAGTTAGCAGGGCTGCTGACCCAGCAGTAGGAGGTTTGAGGAAGGTAAATTTAACCTGGAGGTTAGGAGGAAATTCTTTGGAGTGAGGATGGTGAGACACTGGAGAAGGTTGCCCAAGGAGGTTGTGGATGCTCCCTCCATGGAGATCGTAGAATCAGCCAGGTTGGAAAAGACCTCCAAGATCATCCAGTCCAACCTATCACTCAGCCCTATCCAATGATGTTAAAGGCCAGGCTGGATGAGGCCTTGAGCAACCTTGGTGTGATGGAGGGGTAACTCACTTTAATAGGTGAGTTACGATTTTCAAAGATTAATACTGTTTATTAATATTTATTAATCAGAACTCTTGCCACTCCAGTCACTAATTTTAATAATAATCAGTTCTTTGTATTGGTCATGGAAACTTTTTTTATGCAGGTAACGACAGGATCTAGAAATAACCAGTAACAGTATATAGCATTAATTGAACTCGATGGAAATGGAAGAGAAGGTTGCTGCAGTGTACTGCTTGTCGTCAATACCCCACTTGGCCACTAGATGGCCTCAAGGAGCTCCTTTCTGCTTGTGGCAGAAGGCAATGGTGAATTACAAGAGGCTTAGTGGCAGAAGGCAATGGTGAATTACAAGAGGCTTAGTGGCAGAAGGCAATGGTGAATTACAAGAGGCTTAACTGTTTACTCACAAAATATCTTCCAACTGTCAGGGCTGGCTACAGCTTCAGACAGCACCCAAACGCTTTCAGGGAATTCTGTTACTGTCTTGTCAGCCTCTGAGGCTTCTGATTCTTCCCAGGCTTCAGGGTGCCAGGGAAAGGAGGCAGACAGTCTCTGACCTGGTTCTTCTTGGTTCCTGATTCAGCAGAAGCCTTGCAGAGGGACAGGCAGGATGCACTGCCGTGTGCAGTCTTGGCACGATGTCATGCTGGCTAGGCAGGCTGATAGCATGGAGGCGTTTAAAGCCTGTTCGTGGTAAACTCTTGGAAGGCAGTTTCCAGGCAGTTCAGGATGTAGTGGTGCAGTAGGAGCATGGACACAACAGCAGAGAGCATGTTATGCTACCTGCTTATCTCCTTTTATCAATACAATCTGAGGCTAATTGGCCTTTGGGGACAGCATAGCAAATCAGGATGGCAGTTAGCCAAGCCTGACCATATTAGGTGAAACCATAGGCTTGCTTTACTCGTTTTAGGGCAGAAGATAAGTCTTGCACCCGGCAGCCCTGTGTGCCTCCTTTACCACAGGATGCAAATGGCCACGGTCCTTAGACTCAGTGGCTCCAGGTTCTTTGTCCTCTTTCCCTGCAGTTGCTTCTCCCCGGAACAGGGAGAGCAGAAAAACATGTCTGGGCAAACCAGGACATGTATGAGCTTGTTTTGGCCTGCTTAGGTCTACCACGACATTGGGCTAGTGGATGGTGTCCCAGCCCGTGGTGATCTTGAAGGTCCCTTCCAACCCAAAGCATTCCATGGATTGTATGAACCCTTGAGACTGTCAGGAGAAGTCTTTATGTGAAGCAAGGTGCGGGTACAGGGCTGGGTGTCTGTGATACGCTGTGCTTCGGGAGAAGGGTGGTTGTACTTTGGCACTTGCATCGCAAAGGCGTTGTGGAGCACCCCAAATTCTTTCCTTCTCCCCTCGCCTCTCCATCTCTGGAAGCTTATACGGAGGGGAGAAGAAGGTGCAAAAAACTGCTTTCCCACTCCCTGCGGGCTTGGAGTAGAACAGCAAAAGGAGGCTTTTCCACACGGCTGCTGAATCGGGCAGTTCCCGCCGCGACAGGGGAGCTGCTCGCCCGCTCCCGCCGCCGCGACAGGGGAGCTGCTCGCCCGCTCCCGCCGCCGCGACAGGGGAGCTGCTCGCCCGCTCCCCCCGCCGCGNCACGGCTGCTGAATCGGGCAGTTCCCGCCGCGACAGGGGAGCTGCTCGCCCGCTCCCGCCGCCGCGACAGGGGAGCGGACTTCCCTCTCTCCCCGCCGCCGCGACAGGGGAGCGGACTTCCCTCTCTCCCCGCCGCCGCGGCAACAGAATTCCCGTTTTGGGCCGTCCCCGCTGGTGGACGGCTCCCGCCTTTTGCACGGCTCCCGGAGCCAGCTTCTCTGGGAGCATCCCGCAGCCTGACTCCCGCTTGCCGTTTGGAGCTGGGGAAGGCGCCGGCAGTTTGGCTCTCCCCCTGCCGCCGCTGCTGCGGCAGGGCCGTTCCACGATCATCCCACTGGTGGGAGAAGGAGGTGCCTGCGACACTTCTGACTTTCGCGGCTTTCCCGCCCGCCTTGGACTTGTGCCGCGTGGGTCCAGCCGATTGGATGTGGCTCTCGCAGAGGAAGTCAGCAAGGGACCATCGCCCATTTCCCACCTCACCTCTGTGGGTAAAGCTTGCTCTTCCCTTAGTTCTCTGCTCAGCCTGATTTTTAGTGAGGTAAAACTGTGCTTGTGGCTTAGCCTTTTTCCATTTTCTGACTTTCCCAAACCTCTGCATTTGCACATAAACAACCCGCGACGATTTTCCTCACTGATGAGCCTGTGAAGAAACCTGAACTAGTTCTGTGCATAGTTTGGGGGTGGGGTGTTCAAGAAAGATAAAAAAAAAGAAAAAAAAAAAAGTTCTATTTCTAGAATTAATCCCTGCTTTGGCCAGTTAATCCCCCGACCACAGCAGAAGCTTTGTCTGTCACCTCCAGGAGGGGCTCAGTGGGGGTTACTGAACAGAAAATACACATCACGATTTCCTGGACTGAAAGTAGGTGAAGGCAGGTGCAGGAAGAAGCTTCACTCATCTTTGCTCTGCTCTTGCACTTCCCAGGTCTGCTGCTTGGCTGCAGCTGGAGGCAGGGTGTGAGCTGGATCCTGTGTTAGGATGTCCCTGCTCCTTAGGAAGGGTTTTAGAAAGTGGAGTGATGTTTAGCTGATGTACTCAGCTCGTCTTCAAGTCTGGTGTCTGCTTCCTCAGCTGTACCTTCTTCCCACCATTCAGGAGGGAGAAGGGCTGGCTCTGCTCTCTTTTTTTTTCCCGGGGTGGCAGGAGGTTGTTTGGTAGGTGATGAGATGGGGAAACAGAGTTTTGCCTGGTAGGGTGGTGGCTTTGAGGTCGCTCCTGTGATCAGGCTGAAACTGTTGTTGTGGGGCAACAACTGGTTAGTCAGCAGGGAAACAATGAAGCAGCTGCAGTGCCTCAGGAATTCACCAGGAACACATTTTTGGAGCTTGCATTCGTGCTGATGGTCTTTGAGTGAGTAGCTTGGGACAGGGTCGCAGTCCCCTGGTGAACCTCGATCCCCTAAAGGGTGTTTCAAGCTAGGGTGGGCCAACCTCTTTCATCACTGCCTACTCAGCTGCTGTCTGAAGCATTGCTCCTGTGGCACAATAGATTTAATTAAAGAGTTTGTTTAGCACTGGAAGGGATTTATGGCAGTTGTGACAAGTTTAAGTTGACAAAAGGGCCCCATAAATAGAGATGAATCGTTAATTATTCCTGGGTGAGACTTCCTCTTGTAGCCTCCTTTTATCAAAGTCAGTGAGGGCTGGGAATTGGCCCCAGCACAAGGAGCAAAATGAATTGGAGGCTGCCACAAATCAGGTTTTCTCTGGTCTTGCTCACAGGGTGCTTTAGGTAAAGGGCTTTGATGACAGGCAGTGTGCAGCTTCCCCCGCAGAAGGCTGGGGGGGGGGGAAGGGATGGCTCTGAAAGTGGCATAACCACTTCCATAACCAAGCTGGAGAGTAGCAAAGGGGGAGATAAATGAGGACAATGTGGATGGAATATCAGAGCATCTGGGAGTGAGCAAATGTGGCACTGAAAGGATGTTTCTAAGAGGATGATCAAAGAATGGTGAGAGTTGTTTAGGGTGGAAGGGACCTTTAGAGGTCATCTAGTGCAATGCCTATGCAGCCAGCAGGGACATCTGCAACTAGAGCAGATAGCTCAGAGCCCCAAACAACCTCACCTGGAATGGTTCCAGGGATGGGGCTTCTACCACCTCTCTGGGCAACCTGGGCCAGTGTTTCACTGCCCTGATGAAGGGCACTTCCTTCTATCTAGTGTAAATCTTCCTCTTTTGGTTTCAAACCATCACCCCTTGTCCTGTCACAAGAGGCCCCGCTCAAAAGTGTGTCCCCACCTTTTTGATCAGCTCCCGAAAGGCCACAAAAAGGTCTCCCTGGAGCTGAGCAACCCCAGCTCTCTCAGTCTGGCCTCACAGCAGAGGGCTTCTAGCCCTCACATCATTGCTGTGGCCTCATCTGGTCCCACTCCAACAGATTCATGTCCTTCCTGTGCCGAGGGCTCCAGAGCTGGACCCAACACTGCAGGTGAGGTCTCAGCAGAGCAGAGGGGCAGAATCCACTCCCTCCCCCTGGTGCCCACACTGCTAGGGCTCAGCCCGGGACACACCTGGCTCTGGGCTGGGAGTGCACAGTGCCAGCTCATGTCCAACTTTTCCCCCATCAGCATCCCCAAGACAGGCATGGAGAAACCTGTCATAAACTAGATTGGAAACCTCAAAGAGCTGGGCCAGAATAATCCTGCTTGGGCTCTGTGTTTGTCCTTGAAACCAAGTGGTGTGACAAAAACAAGGGCTGTGGGTCCTGGAAGTACTCCTTGTGTCACAAGTTTTGTCCTCCAGCTCCCCAGGAGTTTGCCCCATAGTGGTGGTTGTTGTTGAGATGATATGCAGTTTGCTACTTTGCCAAGGTCACTCTGTTCTCCCTGCCACAGGATGCATTTGCCCTGGGGGAAGGTAATACATCAACACTGCCTTCTCCGCAAGCCATGCTTTGTCCAGTCTGGTGATGGATTAATCACTTCACCCAGCTTCCCTGGGCACAGCTGGAGCCTGCTGCAAGGGAACCTTCTTGCAACCAACTTGTTTCCTGAGTTTGAGTTGAGCAAAACAGGTGGGATTTTTTTTCAGGCAGATTAGCACGGGCTGGGGAGAGCGAGTGTCTGGATGAATCTGGAAACCTCTCCTCCATCTTCAAGAGTGAGTTTTGCTCCTTTGTTTATGCAGGGAGAGTTGGGGATCAGCTGTGAAGTGGCTGCTGTACAGCCACAGTCTTGTCACTAGGGGTCAGGAAAACGCTGAGAAACAGGAGAGCTCTCAAACCCCAGCCCCTGGCAGGAGGGAGAAGGGTTGGGGCTTTCACAAACCCCTTCTGATCCCCCAAACCTGCTGGCATTGTGAGCTCTGCCAAAGACTGGCTGCGCTCATCAAAGTGTCTTCTCGTCTGGGCCATCAGGACCCAATTGTTTCTCAGGAGAAACACCTCCAGATCTTTTGGTGCACCTAAGCATGAGTGCAGGTCCTGAGACATGCTCAACCACAGGTACCTAAGCATTGAGGATGTCTCTGCAGGCAGATTACTACGGGTCTTTGGGACTGCTGTTGCTGTTTTCAACATCTAGAAGTCCTTGGGTTTTATTTCTGTGCTTCCCAGCTGCCAGTCTTGTAGTAAGCTGCCCTCAGGTAGGGATAGGAGAGAGACCCTGGGCATGGATCTAAAGGCACAGTTTGTGTGCATAGACCTTTTGTTGGGCAGGATTAGGTGGTGGGATCAGAGAAGGAAGAGAAGCTCTTGGGCATTCTTTTTCTGATCGGAACTAGAAGGAGCAGGCTTCAAAGTCAAAGAGCTTCCGGAGAGAGTCTAGTGGAAACTATAAAGAAGCTGAGGGGCCTGGAGGGTCTCTGTGAGGAGAAAAGGGTGAGAAACTTGGGGCTGCTGAGCCTGGAGAAGCAGCCTGAGAGGGGATATGATTAACAGCTAAAGCGTTGAGGGGTAAGAGGATGTGGCCAGATGCTTTTCAGTGGTGCCCAGCAGCAGGACAAGGAGCAGTGGGCACGAATTAGAACCCAGGAACTTCCATCTGAAGAGGAGGAGAAAATTCTTTACTGTGGGGGTGCTGGAGCAGATTGCCCAGAGAGTTGTGGAGTCTGCTCTGGAGAGATTCCAAACCCACCTGGACATCGTGATCCTGGACAAGCTGCTGTGGGTGCCCTGCTTTAGCAGAGGGGTTGAGCTGGATGGCTTTCAGAGATTTCCTTCCAGCCTCCAGCACTGTGGGATTTTGTGATGCTGTGAAAACAGTTGTTCAGAGATGAGCAAGGTATTGAACAGGTGTGACTGCTTTAGAAGGAAAGAGTGGCTGTCATCTGCAGGAGATGATGATAGGAGAGTGGAGGGGAAAAATAATGTGCTAAGGCAGTGATTTCCTTGGAGACAGAGACAGGTAGCTTATGGAGCATGGCAGGTGGTAAGGCTGCTGGAGGGCACAGTGGCCAACTGCAGGAGCTTTATTCTGCAGGAGAATTGTGAACTTTATCTCCTGGATGCACCTTTGGAAAGAGAGCAGGAGGGGTGATTTGTGGGTTTTGGTTTGGGTTTATTTGTGGTGGTTGGTCTCCTGCTGAATGTGTTTGTGTGTCTCAGGTGCACCTCTGGGAGCATGTCTGGGTATGCAGTGGGTGGTCAGCTTCATCTCCAGCATTCCCAGAAGGATGGTAGGTGAGCTGGGTGGAATGTTTTCTTCTGATGGAAGCACAGGGGTAATACCCAGACATGGATATTAGATTGGATGGATCCACTCATGGATATTAGACTGGATATCAGGAAAAATTTCTTCACTGAAAGGGTGGTCAGACACTGGACCAAGCTGTACAGAGAAGTGGTGGAGCCACTGTGCCTGGAGGGGTTCAGGAAATGCCTGGATGTGAAACCTGGGGCTGTGGTGCTGTTTGGTCAACAGTTTGGCTCAATGATTTCTGAGGTCTTATCCAACCAAACCAAATCCATGCTTCTGTGGAGCCTGGTGTGGGAGGAGCTGCTGGGGACACATTGGCAAGGTTTGCCTTTTTTTAGTGCAGAACCTGGCAGCAGAAACCTATGTGTGAAATTCCTGTCAGGTGCAGCCCTGATTTTGCCACCTCCCCTCCTTGTTAGCATTAAGCATCCTCCTTGATGAAGTGACTCTCTTTATCTTACCACCTCTCTTTCTGCCCAGCCTAATGAGTCTGTGCTGCTGCTTTGCTTTGCTGCTTTGTGCTGTTAGTGAGAACAACCACTGGACCGTGCTGCCTGCGCCACTTGTTCCAAGTGGGAGGGGAAGTTGGTGGGGAAACTGTGGATGCAACAGTCTTCAGGAATTAAAATGCCACTGTGCCTCACCCCTTTCTGGTGGCAAATGAGAGAAAGGAGCAGCTTGCTTCAAAGTCTGAGCATAAAGAGTTCCTGTGGCAGGTATGGCAAGGAGGGGAGAGGTGAAGTCCTGTGAACTGCCATGGAATCATAGAATGGTTTAGGTCAGAAGGGACCTCAGAGATGCACTCCCACCCCCCTGCCATGTTTAGGCAGGCCTCTCCACTAGGCTTATGTGCCCAAGACCTCATCCAACCTGGCCCTGAACACCCCCACAACCTCTCTGGGCAACCTATTCCAGAATGTTACTACCCTCATACCAAAGAACTTCTTTTAAGATCCAGTCTAAACCTATTCTCCTTCAGCTTCAAACCATTCTCCCTTGCCCTGTCTCTAGACACCTTTATGAAAAGTCTCTCTGCAACCCTCCTGTAGGATTCTGTCAGGTATTGGAAGGCAGCTCTCAGGTCANTTCCTGTAGGCCCCCTTCAGATCCTGGAAGGCTACTGTAAGGTCTCCTGGAAGCCTTCTCTTCTCCAGGCTGCAGAGCCCCAACTCTCTCAGCCTGTCCTCATAGGAGAGCTGCTGCAGCCCTCTGAGCATCTTCATGGCCTCCTCTGGATGCACTCCAACAGTTCCATGTCCTTCCTGTGCTGGGGGTTCCAGAACTGTTACGCAGTTGCTATCCTCATAGCAGAGGTGTTTCAGGCCTTGAATTCTCCTTGTGGTCCTGCTCTGGACTACCTCTAACAGCTCTGTGTCATTTTTATGATGGGGATACCAGACCTACACACAGGTGTGTGTGTGGGTGTCTCACAAGAGCACAGTAAAGGGTCAGAATCACCTCTCTTGGCCTGCTGGCCACAACCTGCCATGGAATCATATGTCATAGAATGGTATGGATTGGAACAAATCTCTGGAGATCATCAAGTCCAACCCTTCTACCAAAGCAAGATCACCTAGAACAGGGCTGTAATGGATCCAGACAGGTCTTGAGTCTCCAGAGAAACCTCTCTGGCCAGACTGTTCCAGAACTCAGTCACTCTCATAATAAAACAGTTTTTTTTTTTCTTCATGTTGAGGTGGAACCTCCTATGTTCCAGTTCATCTGTTGTTGATTTCCAGCCTGGATTGGGACTTCACTGCTGTGCTGCTGCAAAATGGAGCTGTGTTTGATTCCAACTGTCTCTGCTTCCTGCTGAGACAGCCTGGAGTGTCTTTGGGCTCCAAGGAAGGGATCTACTACCTCTAATGGTTTGCCTCAGTTCTTGGGCTTTATCTTCCATCCCTCTGAGGTGCTGTTGAAGGTTGTCTGAGTAGCACCTTAGACAGGTATTGGAAGTGGCTACTTGGTGTAGGCTGGATTGATGACCTTGCAAAGGGGAAGTGTTTGAGGTAGTAGGGAGGAAGGAGAAAGTGGGGTGACCATTTCTGACCCGAAGGGGGAAATCAGTGGTGCTGTGAACTCCTGGGGTATGTTGCCCTGTGTTATCTCAGAGCTAATGTCCTGTGGCAGGAGAGTTTTCACTGGCTGCTGCTGCTGTCTGCTTGAGGTACTGTGAAGAGTTAAGATGCTGGTGACAGCCTTGTGGTGCCAGGAAAGAGGATTTTGCTGGTAAAGAGGTCTATCTGTTTTCTTGGAAGCAGGATGCCTTGTTAGAACTGCTCTGAACCGTGAGTCCTCCAGAAGGTCTTCCTGAGAGCTTGGTCCTTGAGCTGGTGGAACACAGAGGGTGAAGAGAAGTGTGCTTTGTGAAAGGGAGATGTTCACAGGTCAGGAGGGTTTCTGGTGCGTGGGTATGCTGGGAATCCACCTGGGCCATGTCATCAGGCCCAGGAGAGCTCATCTACTGGTGCTTTTTCCTCCTCAGCCAGTGTAGTTGCTGCAGCTTTGGGTGAACTGCCTGCGAAGTTGATGAAGAAGGAACAGTTGGTCAAAGTGGAGCTGGAACAGGAACCAGCTCAAGGGCCAAGGGCACAAGAAGAGGGGAAAACAATGCAGGAATTTATTTATTTTTTCCTCTACAAGCTCCTATTCCTGGGTCAGGCAAGTTGTGTTAGGAGGGAAACCCAACAGTTGCAGAGCAGCTGGGAGATGTGATGCTGCCTACCGTGGCAGCAAGCACTGGAGGCACCAGGATCAAAAAGCAGCCTCTGTGCTCTGGCAGCAGCAGCCTGTCTCCGCAGAGAGGAGGAGGTTTCTCTCCAGGAAGCAGCTATTGATCAGCAGTTTACAATCAATGCCCAGCATGTAAATAAGCACAGACCCCGGGGTGGTGCTGCAGGCTGGAGCCCTGCATGGCTGCGTGCTCCGCCACGGCTCCGCTGTCTCTGCCGATGCACCACGGGGCACGTGGAGCTGCTCCACTCGAGCCTGCTGACTGCAGATCATCTCTTTGCTTAGGCAGGTAGCTAATGGCTGATGTGAGTGACAGATGCCTTAAATCATAGGAGTGTTTGGGTTGGAAGAGAACTTTCAGATGGTGCAGTCCAACCACGAGCCCAGCGCTGCCAGGTCACCACTGAACTGTGTTCCTCAGCACCGCTTCTACATAGCTTTGAAACCCCTTCAGGGATGGGGAGTCAAACACTGTGCTGGGCAGCCTGGTCCAGGGCTCAACAACTCTTTTGAGGGTGGAGTTTCTCCTATGTCCAATTTAGGCCTCCTCTGGTGCAGCTTGGGGCTGTTTCTTCTGTCACTTGATACTTGGGAGAAGAGATTGGTCTCCACCTGGCTCCAGCCTCCTTTCAGGGAGTTGCAGAGAGCCAGAAGGTCTCCCCTCAGCTTCTTCTCCAGACTAAACAACCCCAGTTCCCTCAGCTGCTCCTTACAAGACCTGCGCTCACCAGCTTTGTTGCCCTTCTCTGGACGCACTCTAGCACCTCAATGTTCTCCTTGGAGTGAAGGCCCCCAAACTAACCCAGATATTCAAGGTGCAGCCAGGTCATCAGAAATATGCACTTCATCCTAATGGAGTATCTCACCTCATGCCAACACTTTGGAATCCAGCCCTGCCATCCCATTCAGCCTTTGTGAACAGTCCCTCTGCAGCCTTCTTGTAGCCTGCTTCAGGTACTGGAAAGCTGCCATTAGGTCTCCCTGGAGCCTTCTCTTCTCCAGGCCAAACAACCCAGCTCCCTCAGCCTGTCCTCACGGGGGAGGCACTGCAGCCTTCTGATCATCTTCGTGGCTCTCCTCTGGACCTTCCCCATCAGATCCACGTCCTTCTCAAACAAAATCACCTGTCTTGTTTTCCAAATGGCTACAGCCAGCCCATCAAGTCTGCCATGTCATCAAAAAGCATTGAGACCTCTGCTTTCTGCTGAGGCAGGGTGATCATTTGTGGCTCATGGCATTACTGGAGACGTTAAAGACACCGAAATGATGATCGCTTCTTGTCAGATTGGCTGGGTAATTTTTACTCCAAAGCTTTCCACCAAGATGATTTTTTTTCAGTGCTGGGAAATGAGTCTTGCTCTGCAGAGCTGTCAGTGTCTCCCAGCTGTGTCAGTTTGTGCTCTAACAAATGTGTGTGTATATGATAGAGCTATTTCATCATCATCATCATCATCATTCTCTGCACTCCTCCAGACACCTGGGAAGCTTCTCTTAAGTGCAGCTCTCCTCTCCCAGGGGTCACTTTTGTTAATTCTATTCTTGGTTTGTTTTCCAGTGGTGTAGAAAAGCCTCAGAACAAGCTTCTTGTTGTTACTATTTTTTTTTCCCCCCCAAGGCTCTGTAGACACATAGGGAGAGAGATTTCCTGTTGGAGCAGGTTATGCTTGAAATGGATAGGGGGGGAGTTTTATTGGCACAGGCAGGAAAATGAAGCAAGGAGAAATCAAGACCTCAAAGGTGTTGAAGAGCCAATTCTCAGTGTTAAGTTTAGAAGGTAGAAGGCAGAAAATGTAGGGAGGTTGTGCTGGGGTCTCTTGGGCAGGTCTAAAAGGGCTGCAGGTCCTCTTTGCAGAAGGGAAAAGCAGTGCTGAAAGCAGCAGATCTTTCCAGAAGCAGAGTACCCATCTGCTGACCTTCTCCACCAGCAGTCTGCAGCCATGCTCTTGGGTCAGCAGTGAGGGGCCACCTCCAGGGCTCTCTGCTCCACGTTGAGGACAGCTGGCCCTGTGGCTAGCCAGCACGTGAAGGACATATCCCTTCCTAGCAGGAGGTGGGAGATGGGGAAAAAGCCCTCTGGAGGAGTGTTTGCCTTTGTTGCTTGCAGTGAAGGTGAGCTGTGAGCCTGCAGTTGCCTTCTCGCCTTGGCTAGGCTCCCTGGCTGATTTGGGCTCTATTATTAGTAGCTGACGTGCTGGTGGAGTCACTCTCCTCCTAATTCTGCTAATTAATCAGTGCACCCCGTGACAGCTTCTGACCATTAAGTAATTTTCATTAGTATCCAGACCCCAAGAGCATGGATGGACCCATCTATCTTCATTAGCTTTGGGTTTCAACACCATGAACAGGAGCCAAAAGTGACAGTAAAAGGGCAGCTTCCTGACTAGTCCCTTCCTCATCCCAGACAAAATGACCTTGCTGATATTTTTCCTTCTTCCTGTTCCCACCCTTTGTTGTAGGATGCAATGCTCCAGCCTTGGGGCAGAGTGGCTGGAAAGCCATCCAGTGGAAAAGGACCTGGGGGAGCTTGTTGACAGCCCAGGTGGCCAAAAAGGCCACCAACATCCTGGCCTGGATCAGGGTGGCCAGGAGGACCACAGTGGGGATTGTCCTCCTCTACTCAACTCTGGTGAGGCCACACCTTGAATACTGGGGACAGTTTTGGCCCCTCACTGCAAGAAGGACATTGAGGTGTTGGAATGTGTGCAGAGAAGGGCAGCAAAGCTGATGAAGGGTCTGCAGAACAGGGCTGGTGAGAAGCAGCTGAGGAACCTGAGGGTGTTGTCTGGAGAAAAAAGGGGGCTGAGGGCAGACCTTCCCAATCCCTGCAACTCCCTGTAAGGAGGTTGCAGCCAGGTGAGTGTTGGTCTGTTCTCCCTAGTGACAAGTGAGAGGGTGAGAGGAAATGGCCTCAGCACATACCAGGAAGGTTTATGTTGGATATTGGGGAAAAATGTCTTCACTGCAGGAGTGGTTAAGCCCTGGGCCAGGCTGCCCAGAGCAGTGCTGGAGTTGCCCTTCCTGAAAGTGTTCAAAGCACATGCAGCTCAGGGACATGGTTCAGTGGTGGCCTTGGCAGTGCTAGGTTAAGGGTTGGACTTGATGTTCCTAAGGGTCTCTTCCAACCGAACTGAGCTCTGCTATGAGGACAGCCTGAGAGAGTTGGGGCTCTGCAGCCTGCAGAAGAGAAGGCTTCCAGGAGACCTTAGAGTAGCCTTCCAGGATCTGAAGGGGGCTACAGGAAGGCTGGGGAGGGACTATTGCCAAGGTCTTGCAATGACAGGACAAGGGGCAATGGGTTTAAACTGGCAGAGGGGAGATTGAAACTGGATGTTAGGAGGAAGTTGTTTGCAGTGATGGGTGGTGAGACACTGGCACAGGTTGCCCAGGGAGGTTGTGGCTGCTCCCTCCCTGGAGGTGTTCAAGGCCAGGTTGGAGGAGGTCTTGAGTGACCTGTCCTAGTGGGAGGTGTCCCTGCCTATGGCAAGGGGTTGGAACTAGATGATCCTTGAGGTCCCTTCCAACCTTACCATTCTTTGATTCTATCATGGTTTGGAGAACCTTGTATACCCAAGAGGAGGGGGGCAAATTTTATCTCAGGAGGCCTCTCTCAGCCTGTTTGGTTTGTTAACCTGACAGAAGGAAGAGTTACCTCAGGGCAGGTTCAGCTGTCAGGAAGGAGATGACACAACTTCCCAGCACGATGGAATGTTTGCTGTGTTCCACCAGCGCTCAGGAAATAACCTCTCGGATGAGTGAGGACTCTCTCCTTCTGGAGAGCACAGAGGTGGCTTCTCATCCCTTCCAGGAAAACAACAGATGTTTGGTGAGGTCAGGAAACCCTTCTGAAAAGTGTAGCTCCTCCTTCCTGGTGTTGAGGTTGTGCATGGAGTTGTAGCCAGTTCAGAGTTGTCGCTTACCTATGTGCAGATGCAGCTGCGCCTGCACCACCTGCAAACTCAGTCTTGAGGACATGAGAAGGTAACTCAGACATCAGTAAGGCTTCATAGAATCATAGAATGGTAGATGTTGGAAGGGACCTCTGGAGATCAAGCCCAATCCACCTGTCAAAGCAGAATCACCCAGGGCAGGCCACACATGTCCAGCTGGGTTTGAAAAGTCTCCAGGGAAGGAGACTCCACCACCTCTCTGGGCAGCCTGCTCCAGGGCTCCAACAACCCTCTGTATTGGTTTGAGTTTAGCTTCTCAGGGGAAACCAATACAATAATAGTAGGATGCCTTCCCCTCTCCACCCCCTTTTGGAAAGGGGGAAAGAAAGGAGGAGACAGAAGGGGGTAAAACCACCCAAAGAACAGTCTGGCTGAGATTTGGAAGGTGAAAGAAAACTTTAACAACAAATAAAATGTATTTAAGGTAGGGGAGTTACAAATAGGTATAGGGAAGGGAAAACAAGATAAAAATACATATGTATATATATGTATAACCAGATGGATGGTAGTGGATTGAAGAGATGTCCACCATGTGGTAGAGACTGGCCATGTGGTAGGACAGGAGAGTAGGAACAAGGATGGTGACAGCCACAAAGTCCACGAAGAGAGAGAAAGCAACAGGAAGTTCCTCTGTTTATATAGGAAGTGGGAGTGGGCTAAACACTACACCTAGGGTCCAGTAGACATGGGGTCAAGTTCTGACCACTGCCCCCACCCAGGAGGGTTAACCCTTTACACCCTCACAGCAAAGATGTTTTTAACTCGTGGTGAGGTGAAACTTAATTTTCATTTCCTTTCTGTTGTGACCTGAGAGAGATTCTCAGGTGGCTTCTAAAGTTAGGGTAATGGGATCTTGGAGTGCATCCAGAAGAGTGTGGCCAGCAGGGCTCTCTACTATGCCCTGGTGAGGCTTCATCTGGAGTATTGTGTTCAGTTCTGGGCTCCCCAGGTCAGGAAGGAGAGGGAACTGCTGGAGAGGGTACAGCAAAAGATGAGAAAGGTGATTAGAGGACTGAAACATCTGTCTTATGAAGAAAGGCTAAGGGGCTTGGGACTGTGTAACCTGGGAAAGTAAGACTGAGGTGGGATCTTATCAGTCCTTATAAATACTTACTGAGTAGATGTCAGGAGGGTGGGGCCAGGCTTTTTGCAGTGGTGCCCAGTGACACAGGGCAAAGGGCATGAACTTGAACATGGGAAGTTCCATCTAAAGATGAGGAGGATCCTCTTTACTTTGAGGGTGGTGGAGCACTGACACAGGCTGCCCAGAGAGGTGGTGGAATCTCCATTTCTGAAGTCATGCCAAACCCACTTGGATGCCATCCTACGCAACTCTGGGTAGGTGATCCTGCTCTGGCAGGGAGGTTGGACTAGAGGATCTCCAGAGGTCCCTTCCCACTCCTATCATCCCATGGTTCTGTAATGATCACATGTTTTTTGTCTACCTTTAAAGAGAATCCTGTCCACTTATTCCTAAGAGTAGTGACTTGGGATAAGAAGGAAAGGAGCTGAAGTTCTTGGAATCATTAAGGCTAGAAGAGACCTCCAAGATCACCCAGTCCAACCATTAGCCAATGTGTCGTGCAGGCCGATCCAGGCCTTGCTTCCTCCTGTGCTGTGGGTGTCAGAGGTGAGTAACAGATCTTGTTTTGTCACACAGGCACCTCTTGGGCTTTTATGGTTTGCTCTTTGTTCTTTCCTTTATTTTCTAGGATTGTTTGTTCTGCCTTTTTCCTGTAGAACTCAGCTTGGAGCCACCTCCATTGATATGTGCCTCTATCAGCTGAAAAGCCTCCTAGTGCCTTTGACACTAAATTGGGTGGCAGTGTTGGTCTGTTTGAGGGTAGGAAGGTTCTGCTAAGAGATTTGGCCAGGTTGTATTGATGGACTGAGGTCAGTTATATGAAGTTTAAGGAAGCCGAGTCCTGGATCCTGCACTTAGGTCACAACAACACTATGCAACAAGGGGAGTTTGGGGCAGAGTGGCTGGAAAGTTGCCTACCAGAAAAGGACTTGGAGGTGCTCGTTGACAGGCAGCTGAAGATGAGCCAGCAGTGTGCTCAGGTGGCCAAGAAGGCCACCAGCCTCCTGGCCTGGATCAGCACTAATGTGGCCAGCAGGACTAGGGCAGTGATTGTGTCCTTGTGCTTAGCACTGGTGAGGTCACACCAGGAGTATTGGCTTCAGTTTTGGGCCACTCACTCCAAGAAGGACACTGAGGTGCTGAAGCAGGTCCAGAGAAGGGCAACGAAGCTGGTGAAGGTGTAGAGAACAGGTCTGGTGAGGAGCAGCTGAAGGAACTGGTGGTTGTTTAGTCAGGAGAAGAGGAGGCTGAGGGGAGACCTCATTGCTCTCTGTAACATCCTGAACATCCCTGGAGGCATTCAAGAAATGCATGGCCGTGGCACTGCGGAACAGGGTTCAGTGGTGGTGGTGGTAGGTCGATGGTTGGACTCAATGATCTTGGAGGTCTTTTCTAACTGAAGCAATTCTGTGATGAGTCATTTTCCTGAAGCCACCACTGTCAGTTGTTCATGCAGTGGTTTAGTTAAAGCTGCAGATGTTGGATGCCACCTTTTAAATTACCTCTCCCCCACTAGCTATGGGTCATGTAAGATTTCCCTGAGCGCCATCTATCACTTCTTGGCTTTCTCACTCTCTGCATGTATTTAATTTTGGACAGGTCTCTCTGGCTGCTGTTTTCTGTTGAGTAAATAGTAAATCCAGGGGCTTCAAAAAGGTGGTTTTTTTATTTGGTTGCACTGTAGTGAAGGAATTTTAAAGGGAACGTGGAACATAAAATTTAATCTGGGGGGAAAAAAAAGAAGTTGCTGTGTTGTAGGAATCCCATCTTTGTGTGTAAAACCACATCCACACCTTGCAATCAAATGTGTTCTCACAGCACATGTACCTAGTAAAGACTCTTCCAGTCACAGAATGATAGAATTGTTTAAGTTGGAAAAGATCTCTAAGGTCATCAAGTCCAACTATCAACCCACCATGGTCACTAGACCATGTGCCAGAGTGCTATGTCTGCACATTGCTTGACCTGCACTGCAATTACTGCATCCTCTTACCGTTTTTCTTCCCTTGAAACAGCTCCTTAGCCTTCTTCCCAGCCTGCTTCTGCAGCCCTCATCACAAACCATTGCTGCTGCATTTTTAGGATGCTACAACTGCTACAACAAACTCTTGGGAGACAGGAAAAGACTCTCTCTGAGCCCTGATCCAGAGGGCTTAGGGCAAGCACCACGCACAGGCACCGTTCATACAAACACCTCTCTGCTGCCTTTTATCCAAGACCGTAGCACAGCCCAGCCAGGACCTCCAGACATAACCCAGCATTCCTAAAAGCTGGACAAGTCAGAGAGTCATAAAGGTTTCTTGCAACCTCAACAGCTTTGAGATCACCAAGTCACAGACTAACCACTTGCCTAGAGCTCAGAACACCACCACTACTGCTAAGCCACTAAACCTCAGTACCACATCCACGTGTGTTTTATATACCTCTAGGGATGGTGACTCCACCACCTCCCTGGGCAGCCTGTTCCAATTCCTGACCACTCTTGCAGTAGAGAATTTTTTCCTGATATCCACTCGAACCTCTCCTGACACAGTTTCGGGCTATTTGCTTTTGTTCTATCACCAGGGAGAAGCTGACTTTGAATGTTCAACCTTGTTGGGTTTGCTTCTGGTTCTTGCCTTTTTTGCCTCAGCTTATTACATGCTGATGGGACAAGATCTGCTTTGAACTCAGGATTCAGAACTGTACATGCAAATGCTTGGATTGAAAGACAGAGGCAGAATTTAGTGTTTTGGGGTTTTTTTTTGCAGTTGGCTCAGAAAGTCAAGTTCTGAAGCTTCTCAAAGGAAATGAAACTTGGAAGAAATGAAGGAAGAAAATGTAAAACTGAAGTCTAATGGAGTGATCTTCATTTTTGGAACAAGTAGTAATTAAGAGAAGTGAGCCAGCTTATGCCTGCATCAGCAAGTGAAGCAGCAACAGGATCTTCCAGCCCTGAGAGCTGGCCTGAGCCCAAGGCATCATAGACACTGAAGTGAAGCAGCTTGCCTTATCCTGTGGTCAAAAGTAGTGGCTTGAATGAATCTCAAGGGATGGTTCAGGTGCCAGGCATGTTGAGCTGTTCCATGAAGGTCTGTCCATGACCCCAGCTGGACCCAACAGAGTCTGGAACCAGGAGAAATGAGTCTGGCATTGGGTAGATTGAGTGAAAACCTAAAGACTGAAGTGCTTCTTGTGTGTGTGTAATGCAAATCCTCCTTTTCAGTTTGTGAGAGTCACGTTCAGCTTGTGTGTCCTCAGCTTGAAATCTGGTCTTGTGGGTTGGCTGTGCATCTGAAAACCTTGCAGTTGGGTTGGCCTGGAGTCACAGAATCATAGACTGGCTTAGGCTGGAAGGACCATCAGAGATACCTACTCCAACCCCCTGCCGTGGGCAGGGATGCTGCCCAGCTAGACTCAGTTGTGCAAAGTCTCTTCCAGCCCAGCCTCGAACACCACCAGGGAGGGGACATCCGTAACATCTCAGGCAACCTGTTCCAGAGTCTCATCACCCTCGTACTGCAGAACTTCTTCCTGAGATCCAGTCTAAACCTACTCTCCCTCAGCTTCAAACCATTCCCCCTCGCCCTGTCTCTAGGCACTCTTATGAAAAGTCTCTCTGCAGCCTTCCTGTAGGATCCCTTTAGGTATTGGAAAGCAGCTCTAAGGTACCCCCTGGAGTCTTCTCTAGACCAAACCACCCCAGCTCCCTCAACCTATCCTCACAGCA
>VWZE01007054.1:39045-50870 GCA_013396675.1 Eubucco bourcierii | reverse complement strand
ATGGGTTTAAACTGGCAGAGGGGAGATTGAAACTGGATGTTAGGAGGAAGTTGTTTGTGGTGAGGATGGTGAGACACTGGTACAGGTTGCCCAGGGAGGTTGTGACTGCTCCCTCCCTGGAGGTGTTCAAGGCCAGGTTGGAGGAGGCTTTGAGCAACCTGTACTAGTGGGAGGTGTCCATGCCTATGGCAAGGGGTTGGAACTAGATGATCCTTGTGGTCCCTTCCAACCCTGACTCATTCTATGATTTTAAGAAGTTCTTTGCTATGAGGGTGGTGAGACACTAGAATGGCTTGCCCAGAGAAGTTGTAGATGCTTCATCCCTGGCATTAAGACCAGACTGGATGAGGCCTTGAGCAACGTGGTTTAGTAGAAGGTGTTCCTGCCCCTGGCAGGGGAGTTGGAACTAGCTGATCTTTGAGGTTCCTTCCAAATGAAGTAATTTCATGATTGTGTGATTCCTGACCCTTGCAGAGGGACCTCAGCCCCAGAGCTGTCCTACAAACGATGTCCACTCCTTTGGTGACAGCCTGAAGTGAGCAATGCAAACCTTGAAAGGAGTGTACTTCTGGAGAGTGACAGGTCGGTGCTTCTACCACCCTCTGGCAAGCAGCTGGCAAATTTGGAGCCCCATCTGCTTGTGGGCTTTGATGGAAAGGAAGGGGAAATTTGCTTGTGAGTCTAGTGCCAAATCAAGGGACTTCCAGTGCTCGTGGAGGCCCACCTTGCCCTGGAGTCAGACACAGACTCACCTCAGCATGACCTTTTCTCAGCCCCAAGATGGGGCCAGAAACTCCTTTGTTTTGCTTTACCTTGCTTGTAGGGAGCAGAGGAGAGGAAGAGAGAGTAAAAAGAGAGGCCAAGGTTGGGGAATGACATGAGAGGGCTCTTGGTGGGCAACACAGATGTCTGGGTCATGGGTCATCTGCTCAGCTGAGGCTCACCAGGGCTAGTAATGTCTTCTCCAACTCCTGACTGCTCATAGCAGTTCATTAATTGACTTGGCAGAGCAATGAGTGAAGTGTAGCTATATATTTTAACTTGTCCTCCTGGGTCCTGGCAAGATTCCCCTTTGGAGATGATTGCTGTGTTGGTACCCTGCTATTTGGCATTCCCCTTGCCTGAGGTTTGATGAATGCTAAGGCTTCATCTTGAACCAAGAACTGGGGTTTCACTCATCCCAGAGGCAAATGTGCCACTTATTCCTGTGGTAAATAAGCTTCAGGCAGAGTTAGCTCTTGTCCTTGTGACAGCAAAGGCCTCTGTCTTAGCCTGTGCTGTAATTAGGTCATTAATTAACTCTCTGGGCTTCAGTGGGCTCTTTCCAGGGAAGGTTGAAAACCACCCTGGGCTTCAGTGAGCCCTTTCCAAGCAAGGCTGAAAACCAACCTGGTCTTCAATGAACCCTTTCTAGGGAAGGTTGAAAGACAACCTGGGCTTCAGTGGGTTCTTTCCAAGGAAGGTTGAAAACCAACCTGGGCTTTAATGGGTCCTTTCCAGACAAGGTTAAAAACCAACCTGGGCTTCAATGGGCCCTTTCCAGGCAAGGTTGAAAACCAATCTGGGCTTCAATGGGTCCTTTACAGGCAAGGTTGAAAACCAATCTGGGCTTCAATGGGTCCTTTACAGGGAAGGTGGAAAACCAACCTGTGTTCAGTGGGCCCTTTCTGGGTGTGAGCGAGCTCCTTCTGTACTTAAAGTTGAGTGCAAGTCTACCTTTCAGTACCTTGCACTGAGTCCAATTGCATTCCCTTTCTCTGCAGCAATAAACCCACACTGGCTCTCTCCTCTCTCCCTTCTTCCCTCCCAAGCAGGTTCTGTGAGGGAGGTGTTGGAGGGCAGTAAATCACCAGGTGGAAGCCTGCATTCATAAAATGCTTTATATTCCCCTCCATCAATATTTCAACATGCAACGCAGGCACCAACATTTCATTTTAATTATGCTGCAAATTTCCCTGCCGTGGAAGGAAGGAAGGAAGCTGAACTCCAGGAGGCAGCTCAACCCTGTCCCTTGTCCCTGTCCCCCTCCATGCCACGGGAGCAGCTGCAGCATCCAATTAGCCAGGTCGTTTGTTGTGCTGAGTGGTGGGGCCGAGTGCCTGCCCGCTGGCGCGGCTCTCCCGCAGGGGGAAGGCTTCCAGCTGGGCTGAGCCTGGCCTGCCTCATCCTTTCCTTGCCGTGAGGGTGAAAGGAGGTCTCAAAGCCGTCTGTTGGATGTATCTGTGGGAGTTGGTATGTTGCCTGGAGCCCTCTGGAGAGCAGGAAGGGAGATCCAGCACAGAAGGTTTCGGGAGATAGGCTCTGGCAAGTGATTAGATAGAGGCAAGGGAAGGCTTCCCTGCTATGGTAAGTGCCATGTTCTTTAAAACTGTCCTGCCTGGGGGTCACACGAGTTGCTAGAATCACAGAATGTCAGCATGGTAGGGGTTGGAAAGGACCTCTGGAGATCATGCATTTACAAGGTCTTGCAATGACAGGACAAGGGGCATGGATTTAAACTGGCAGAAGGGAGATTTAGACTGGATGTCAGGAGGAAGCTCTTTGCAGTGAGGGTGGTGAGACACTGGCACAGGTTGCCCAGGGAGGTTGTGGCTGCTCCCTCCCTGGAGGTGTTGAAGGCCAGGTTGGAGAAGGCCTTGAGTGAGCTGTACGGGTGGGAGGTTTCCCTGCCTATGGCAGGGGGTTGGAACTGGATGATCCTTGAGATCCCTTCCAACCTTACCATTCTATGCAGTGCTATCCCCTGCTAAAGCAGGGGTGCCTACAGTGGGTTGCCTAGGATTGTGATGTCCAGGTGGGATTGGAATCTCTTCAGAGAAGGAGACTCCACAACCACTATGGATGGTCTGCTCTGGGGCTCCAGCACCCTCACATGAAAGAATTTTCTCCTTTTTTTTCAGATGGAACCTCCTGAGTTCCAGTTTGTGCCCGTTGGCCCTTGTCCTGTTGCTGAGCACCACTGAAAAGAGCCTGGCCCTATCTTCTTGTCCCCCACCCTTTAGCTTTTGCTGAGCACTGATCAGCTCCCCTCTCAGACTGCTCTTCTCCAGGCTCAACAGCCCCAGGGCTCTCAGCCTTTCCCCCTCACATAGATGGTCCAGACCCTTCAGCATCTTCATAGCCTCCTCTGGACTCCAGTAGTTCCCTGTCTCTCTTGAATGGAGGAGCCCCGAACTGGACCCTGTGCTCCAGATGTGGCCTCAGTAGGGCAGTGTGGAGTGGGAGCAGAACCTCCTTTGTCCTGCTGGCCAGACTCTTCTGAGTGCCCCCCAGGATCCCACTGTCCTTCTTGGCTGTGAGGGCACGTTGCTGGCTCCTGATGAGCATGTCCATAAAGGACTACTTCCATCTGCATGAGAAGAGAAAGAACGTGGCCAAGTCTGCAAGTCACTGAACAACACTGCTGAGTCAGCCTGTACCCTCTTGTAGCTCTTTATGTGAGATCCAGGAATGATCTCTTGCTACTGAGTTGCAGTAGATGGGTCAGTGTGTTGCAGACCTATTTAATGTGCTCACCTGCAAAACTCCCAACCTGAGTCACCATCCTTGGAGGTATTTAAAAGACAGCTGTATGTGGGGCCGAGGGACATGCTCTAGCGGTGGTGGGATGGTGAGCTCTAGGCAAGTAGTTGGACTTGATGATCTCAAAAGTCTCTCCCAAACTCAACAGTTCTATGGTTTTACATTTCTTTTCCAGAGTAACAGAATGTTATGGGTTAGAAAGGACTCCCCAGAGATCATCTACTCCAACTCCCCTGTCAAAGCAGGATCACTAGGGGAAGATCACACAGGAATGCATCCAGGCAGGTTTGAAACGTCTCCAGAGGAGACTCTACAACCTCTCTGGATAGCCTGCTCCAGGGCTCGGTCACTCTGTCTCTCTGTTTCCTTGTGTTGAGGTGGAACCTCCTGTGTTGCAGCTTGTACCCCTAGCCCCTTTCCCTGTCACTGGGCACCACCAGAAAGAGCCTGACACCTTCATCTTGGCATCCACCGCTCAGATATGTATAGACATGGATAAGGTCCCCTTTTGCTTTCTCTTCTCCAGGCTAAAGAACCCCAGGTCTCCCAACCTTTCTTCACAGGAGAGGTTTTCAAGTCCCCCAGTCATCCTCTGTTGGACTTTCTCCAGCAGATCCCTGTCTTTCTTGAATTGGGAAGCCCAAACCCAGGCACAACATTCAAGGTGTGGTCTCACCAGGGTGAAGTAGAGGAGGAGAAGAAGAATCTCCCTAGACCTGCTGGACGCACTGAGTCGTGTCCCCACATACAAACCAGAGCAGGTTCTCTCCAAGTACAACCTTCAGAGGTGTGCAAGCTAGGATAAAAAGATGACAAACTGCTGAAGGAAAGGAGGTCCCTTCGTGCAAAGGAAACCTGTCCCTCGTGGTGGAGCTGTTCCATCACTGTCAATTAAGAGGAGTGTTAAGTGTTCCTCAGCAGCAGCTGGTGTGGGGCATTATTGCAGGGAGGGCTTTAGCTTGGACGGTTCATCAGTGTAATTCAATATGACAATTTCTGTGGCCATATCCTGAAGACAGCAGGGAAGGTGGGGAGAGGAGGCAGCACCCTGTGACACAGGCAAATGCTAACTGCAAGGGAAAGAGGCATTCAGTTCTTGTTAGCACCCAGCAACCTAAATGGGCTGATTTATGTAACTTCCCAAAGCTTAGCTGCTCGCTGCCTCAAGAAGGCTTCTTAAACACACACATCCAAATGAGGATGCCACGCAGCAGATAAATTGCTGCCTCTAGAAACTTTGTTTTCGAAGTCAATGTTTATTTGGTTTTGGGTGGGGTTTTTTGTTGGTTTTGTTTTGTTTTGTTTTTCCCTCTCCCCAGAACAACCTTTTTAAAAAGCAAACAAACCGAGTGGAGGAACAACTATCTGTGTGTTGCTGCTCTCAAGGTGTAGGAGGTGGTTTTGAGGCCAGTCATGGAAGAGAAGGGGAGACCTCATTGTTCTCTATAGCTCCCTTAAAGGGGGTTGGAGTCAGGTGGGGGTTGGACAGTGTTCAGTTTTGGCCCCCCTATTGAGAGGGGACAGGGATTTACTTGAAAGAGTCCAAAAGAGGGCTCCAAAAATGATGAAGGGGCTGGAGTACTTCTGAGGAGAGGCCAAGGGACCTGGGTCTGTCTGATCTGAAGAGAAGACTTAGAGGGGATCTAATCAATACTTATGAATAGCTGAGGGCCAGAGGGTCAAGAGGGAGGGGAGAAACCCTTCTCAGTTGTGCCCTGTAATAGGGCAAGGGGCAATGGGTATAAGCTACAGCACAGGAAGTTCTACTTCAACATGAGGAAGGATTTTACTGTAAGGGTCGTAGATCAGGGGAACAGGCTTCCCAGAGAGGTTGTGGAGTCTCCTTCTCTGGAGACCTTCAAACCCTATCTGGATGTATTCCTTTGTGACCTGAACTAGATTATAAGGTCCTACTCTGGCAGGGGGTGTTGGACTCAATCATCTCCAGGGGTTCCTTGCAAATCCTAAGATCCTGTGATGCTGTGCTGTAGCATGTCCAGAGAAGGGCAACAAAACTGGTGAAGGGTCTGGAGAACAACCCTGAGGGAACTGGAGTTGTTCAGTCTGGAGAAGAGGAGGCTAAGAGGGAAACCTTCTGGCTTTCTACAACTCCCTGAAAGGAGGTGATAGTGAGGTAGAAGTTGCTCTCTGCTCCCTAGTGTCAAGTGATAGAATGAGAGGAAATGGTCTCAAGTTGTACCAAGGGAGGTTTAGGTTGGATATTAGAAAGAATTTCTTTGCTGCAAGAATAATGAGCATTGGAACAGGCTGTCCAGGGAGGTGGTGGAGTCACCATCCCTGGGGGTGTTCAAGAAAGCTGCAGGCATGGCTCTGTGGGACATGGTTTAATGGCCACGGTGGTGTTAGTTTGAAGGTTGGTCTTGGTGACCCTGGAGACCTTTTCCAAGCAAAGTAGTTGTGTGATTGTATGAAAGCCAATGGCATCATGGTGTCACGCCAGCCTTGGCTGGACAAGGGTTTGCATCTGCAGATATCATAGAATCATAGAATGGTAAGGTTGGAAGGGACCTCAAGGATCATCTAGTTCCAACCCCCTGCCATAGGCAGGGACACCTCCTACTAGTACAGGTCACTCAAGGCCTCGTCCAACCTGGTCTTGTCCAAAGAACACCAACGAAACAATTCAACAGATGAATCCCCTTGTTTTGACCTGCCTAAGCCCAGCAATTTAGGATCCTGTCAGGGCAGGCTCCATGTTTCCAACTGAGAGATGGGGAGTGTGGGATGTGTTATGCTTCGCCCAACATCTTAACGCAGCGCTTCCTCTGCGAGGGAAGGTGTGAAAAGTAAAGTTGAAGCTGTGAGCTCTTTTTTCTCCTCTCCCTGGGACTGGTGTCTCCATTTTACTCAGAACTACACCAGAGTCATGTAGAGCAGCTCACAGGTAGAGCTGTCCTTGGGAAATGAGTGTTACCCTCCTCTGTGTGTATGCTTCATAATGTACAGACAGTGCTCAAATGATGCTAGGACAAGAGCAGCTACTATTTTGGAGGCTCTTTCCTAAGATCTTCATGAAGTTCCTTTGAAAAGAGCTCTCCAGAAGCCTCACTTGGGCAAAAGTGAATTTGATGTTTGAAATGACAGAAGATGAGAAGCCACAGTGCAGAGGGCTCTGAAATAAAGGTGGTTTGGAGAAAGACCATGGCAGATAAACAGGCAAATCTTCACCTGTGAGTCCTGTGATGTGGTAGCTGCTAGGAGGAGGATATATAATTGGATAGAAGCTTGGGACACCACCAAAATGCAGTTCTGAAGAGGTGGGATCAGCAGACCTGGTCAGTGTGTGCCCTGTGCTACAAGGGTCACCCCATGCATTAGCAAAGAAGGCTTCCTTACACAGTCTTGAAATGACAGAAAACATCTGGTTGAAAGAGACCTCAAAGAGCATCCAACCCAACCTTCCACCCAGCACTGAAGGGTCAATACTAAACCATGTCCTTAAGCACCAGGTCCAGATGCTGCTTGGACACCTCCAGGGACTGTGACTCCTTCACTGCTCTGGGCAGACCATTCCAATGGCATGAACCATGTGAAGAGGCAGCAGTCTTCAACAGGACAGTTTAAAAAGAGATGGAATTTGTCTGTCTTCACAGGGAAGGAGTGTCTGTAGCTTTTGGTTGACCTGCAGGAGCAGTCCAGATGGGAAGGGTTGTTGGCCAAGTTAAGCGACTTCCCTACAGGGTGCAGCAATTGCTCTAAGTCAGTCTTAAAGCACCTGTGGCTGAAGGATGTGGCCTCTAGCTTCAGTCACCAAGGCTGTTGAGGTGAGATCTTTTTATCTGAATCCTGAACAACAGGACTACTGGAGTGGACAGACATCAGGGAAAGAGAAAATGACGAGACACTAGAACAGAATGCCCAAGGAGGTTGTGGATGCCCCCTCCCTGGAAGTGTTCATGCACACTGCTCCTTTCTCCATACCTGAGGGAGCCCTGGAGCTAAGTCTCCCTAGGTTCCCACACAGCTCCCCGGACTTGCTCTACAGGGCACAGGGCTTGTCAATACTTCTGTGCCGGTCTCTGGGGCCCACACCCCTTGCTCTGCCCTGCCACTTGTGGAGCACTTGGAATGCAGATTGGCAGCTGCAGTCTCCAACAACTCCAGAGTGATGCTTTTTTTCAGTAGGAAGCTGTCCCCCTCCCTGGACATCACAGAATCGTAGAATGGTAAGATTGGAAGGGACCTCAAGGATCATCTAATTCCAACTCCCTGCCATAGGCAGGGACACCTCCTACTAGTACAGGTCACTCAAGGCCTCCTCCAACCTGGGCTTGAACCCCTCCAGGGAGGGAACAGCCACATCCTCCCTGGGCAACCTGTGCCAGTGTCTCACCACCCTCACTGCAAACAACTTCCTCCTAACATCCAGTCTAAATCTCCCCTCTGCCAGTTCAAACCCATTGCCCCTTGTCTTGTCATTGCAAGACCTTGGCAATAGTCCCTCCCCAGCCTTCCTGGAGGCCCCCTTCAGATATTGGAAGGCTACTCTAAGGTCTCCTGGAAACCTTCTCTTCTGCAGGCTGCAGAGCCCCAACTCTCTCAGTCTGTCCTCATAGCAGAGCTGCTGCAGCCCTCTGAGCATCTTCGTGGCCTCCTCTGGACCCACTCCAACACTTCTATGTCCTTCCTGTGCTGATGTTCAAGGCCAACTGAAGGAGGTCTTGAGCAACCTGGTCTAGTGGAAGGTGTCCCTGCCTATGGCAGAGGTTTGGAACTAGATGATCTTTAAGATCTTTTCCAACCCAGCCCATTCTGTGACTCCATGATCGGCATCTTCCCAGCACCCCCTTCCCAAGTAGAGGCTGCCACGTGGCTGTGCAGCACAGAGAGAAGAAGGTCTCTGGTTACACAGTCCTGGGCTGGCTGACCTTGGGTCCTGTTTGAATCCAGTCCATGCCAGAGCTGTTTTGCATTTCACCAGGGAGTCTTTTGTCTAAAGGGCATCGCTGCTACAGCAGAGCGGAGCATGTCCCGGCTCCTGCCTTCTCCAGTGGATATCACATTTCATTACCCTGATGAGCCTGAGTGAATTCTCCCAGTTGTGTTAATTTGCCCACAAGCCAGCCTGTGTCACGTCTGCAAGAAGCCTGTGACATTTTCTGGCCTCCCCCCATCCCTCCTGGTTTTTGAAACCTCAAATAATAATCATGGCCTTGTCCCTTTTTCTCCTTATTCCTTCTGAAACAGACGGGAAGAGAAGAGGTGGAGGGGCTGAGACACTCCCTCCCTGACCTCATGAATGTGGGCAGCCCCAGCCTGTGTGAGCGTGGGAGGCATTTTAGTCTCTGGGCTGTTTGTCTGCTCCCCCCCTCCCCTCCCAGGTCTGCTGTGGTCTCGAAGGATTCGTTGGTGGGGGGGAACACAGAAGGGTTGCCTTTGCAAAATGTCAGTCTTTGCAACCTGGAGATCATCAGTAGAAGGGAAAGTAGGTGGTGGTGAGTGGGGGTGGATATTTTGGCATCATCCTACCCTTTGTGCTGCTGTGGCTGGAGAACTTGAGTGTTCTTCTATGTTTGCTGTGGCTGGAGACCTTGAGTGCTCTTCTATGTTTGATGCTTTCTCCAATGTGTTTTTTTTTAACTCCTGAAGCAAAGGTGCAGCAGCAGGGAGAAGACCATATCATGTTGGAGCAGGAATGCTTTAAACCAGGATCTTAAAACTGCATTTCAGAGTGCCCTGCAGGGAAGGCTGAGAGGAAGGATTTAAAATTAGATGCATGGGGGCAGGTGAGAAATGAACTATTTGTGTTCCCAACATGGTGCTGCTCCTTCCCCATGCATTCAGTTGAAGCTGTATTCTGGATTACACTGGTAGGACCAGAGAGTTCAGGCTCCAGCTGCTGCTGGAGAGCAACAGAACGCTGATGTCCAGAAGTGTGAAGTGAGATCACTTTCTGCATGTGTCACAAACAATGTTCATGCTTTTCTTTTTTCCCTTTAAATAATGAAACTTCTGCTTTGTTTAACAGTACCTTTAAACCAGAAATAACTTTGCTCTTCTAGCAGCCCTGAACATGAACCATTGAATAATTAGTGGTGCTCGTTTCAACCTCCTGAGGCTGCACCTTGAGTACTGTGTAAAGTTTTAGGGTTCCTCACACCAAGAAGGACATTGAGGTGTCAGAGCATCTCCAGAGAAGGGCAACAGAGCTGGTGAAGGGTCTGGAGAACAGCCCTAAGGGAACTGGAGTTATTCAGTCTGGAGAAGAGGAGGCTAAGAGGGAAACCTTCTGACTTTCTACAACTCCCTGAAAGGAGGTGATAGTGAGGTAGAAGTTGTTCTCTGCTCCCTAGTGTCAAGTGATAGAACGAGAGGAAATGCTCTCAAGTTGTACCAAGGGAGGTTTAGGTTGGATATTAGGAAGAATTTCTTTGCTGCAAGAGTGATGAGCATTGGAACAGGCTGTCCAGGGAGGTGGTGGAGTCACCATCCCTGGGGGTGTTCAAGAAAGCTGTGGGCATGGCACTGTGGGACATGGTGGTGTTAGTTTGAAGGTTGGTCTTGGTGACCCTGGAGACCTTTTCCAAGCAAAGCAGTTGTGTGATTGTATGAAAGCCAATGGTGTCATGGTGTCACGCCAGCCTTGGCTGGACAAGGGTTTGCATCTGCAGGTATCATAGAATGGTAAGGTTGGAAGCGACCTCAAGGATCATCTAGTTCCAACCCCCTGCCATAGGCAGGGACACCTCCCACTAGTGAAACTCACTCAAGGCCTCGTCCAACCTGACCTTGAACACCTCCAGGGAGGTTGTGGAGCACAGAAGCACCAAATGTGATCAAAGATCACATTCGGTGCTTCTGTGCTCTACAGCCTCCCTTGGCAACCTCTTTCAGTGTCTCACCACCCTCACTGTAAAGAACTTCCTCCTAACATCCAATTTCAGTCTCCCCTCTGCCAGTTTAAATCCATTGCCCCTTGTCCTGTCATTGTAAGACCTTGTCCAGCCCAACCTTACCTGGACAAGGGTTTGAATCTGTGGATATTATCCCCTTAAAACTAGTTAGAGTCCAAAGAGCACCAAAGAAACAACCCAAGAGTGGTCAGGCATTGCAACAGGCCGCCCAGGGCTAGTGGTAGAGCCACTGTCCCTGGAGGTGTTCAGAGAGAGGTGTAGAGATGGTGCAATGGGCACAGTGGCGCTGGGTCAGCAGTTGGACTCAGCGGTCTTGGAGCTGTGCCTTTTCCAACCCTAAGGATGCTGAAGTTCTGCCACAGGCATTCATTTCTCAGAAAGTCACAGAAGCTCTAGCAGAGCAGAGAGAATTAGCTGCTGATTGTTGGTGCCCTTAAGAGGGCTGAAGACACCTTCTTTCCAAATCCATTTCCTGTGATGATGTCCCTCATCCAGTCACCCCAGGAGCACTCCACGAGCCTTTGACACACCATGTGCTCTCAATGGGTTGTTAGACCTCCTTGGATGACCTTTGTTTTCCATCTCCAGGCTCCTGAAAGGAAAGGTTAATGCACACTGCCTCAGAAACACCACTTCTGGATGAATGGAGAGGTTTTGTACCCAGCAGATGAGAGCCACTGTCACATGTGGATGAGAGTTACTTGCACATAGGGAACTGAGGACTGACTGAAAAAGAGTTTTTCAGGCTAAGTGTGTGAAAGGGCCTTTGAAAAGGGTTTGGCTGAACATGAAGCTGTTGCTGGAGAGCTCTTTGGCAGAAGGAAAGAGGATCCAGTTAAGGACTGGTTGAGTGTCGTATCAGGGATGTGGGCTTGGGGTCTGCAGCTAAGTGGATCTTAAAGTAAATGTATCAAGGAGATTAGGGCAGAGAAACTAAAGCAGAAAATAATGATAGGAACAGGTTGCCCAGGGAGTTTGTGGCTGCTCATTCCCTGGAGGTGTTCAAGACTGGGTTGGATGAGGCCTTGAGTGACCTGTACTAGTGGGAGGTGTCCCCCAGGGGGTTGGAACTAGATGATCCTTGAGGTCCCTTCCAACCTTACCATTCTATGACAGGTGAGAGCAACCAGTAACGAACCCTGGAGCCCTGAGCACTTAAAATGTGGTGAAGAAGCTCCAGGAGCTTCGCTCAGCTTTAAATAACCAGGATAGGTGAGAAGTGACTTGTGTGAGAAGTGATGTGTTTCTGGATTGGACAGGCTGAGGACTGCAAGGATATTGGGAAATGTTTCGTTGTGGAGGGCTTGGAGGTATAGAATCAGAATGGTAAGGTTGGAAGGGACCTTGTCCAACCTGGCCTTGAACACTTCCAGGGAGGGAGCAGCCACAACCTCCCTGGGCAACCTGTGCCAGTGTCTCACCACCCTC
>VWZE01007054.1:21917-32707 GCA_013396675.1 Eubucco bourcierii | reverse complement strand
TTTTTTTTTTTTTTTTTTTTTTAAAGGAGGGCATTGTAAGCCTTGGGTAAGGAACTCTCAAGATGCTATTTTCATGCAAATAGCTTTGTCTGCTAAATTGAGGAACTTAAGAAGCACAGAAAATATAAGAAATGTGGGCAGAATGCTTTGGAAATGTAAAAGTTTCCTGAGAGTTGTCAACAGCTCTTTAAGCAGTCTGTTACCTGCACCTCTCAGCAGCTTTTCTTTCTGATTGCAGGGCGGGGAAACAACAACAATTACCCGAGAGAAAAGCTCTCCTGCAGTTGTTGCACTGAGGAACGACTCTTGGAGAAGGGGCCTTTGAAAGAGAGGAACTGAGCAGAACACCATTCTACAGTTCCCTTTCCTGGCTTTGATGAAAATCGAGATGACAACGATGCCCTAATTCTTTTGTTAAGTTCCCAAGCTTCAAGTAAGAGGATCCCCAGTTCCCTACAGGGCTTCCCTTAAAGGGTTCTCTAATGCCTTCTAACTGGTGTCTTTCCTAACTGTGTCTTCCTTCAGCGGCAAAGAAGCCTTGAAAGTCGTGATCTAATTTAGGCTTCTCCAAGAAGGACATTTAGGTGCTGGAGTGGGTCTAGAGAAGGGCAATGAATGTGGTGAAGGGTCTGGAGAACAGGGCTGATGAGGAACAGCTGAGGTAACTGAGGGTGTACAGCCTGAAGAAAAGGAGGCTGAGAGAAAGAGACCTTCTAGCTCTTTAGAACTCCCTGAATGGAGGTTGGAGTGAGGCGGGAATTAGAATCACAGAACTTGGCCCAGGTGGCCAAGAAGGCCAATAGCATCCTGGCCTGCATCAGGAATAGTGTGGCCAGTAGGAGCAGGGAGGTCATTCTCCCCCTGGACTCTGCACTGGTTAGGCCACACCTTGAGGACTGTGTCCAGTTCTGGGCCCCTCAATTTAAGAAGGACATTGAGGTGCTTGAGCGTGTCCAGAGAAGGGCAACGAGGCTGGGGAGAGGCCTCGAGCACAGGCCTATGGAGAGAGGCTGAGGGAGCTGGGACTGTTTAGCCTGGAGAAGAGGAGGCTCAGGAGAGATCTTCTTGCTGTCTACAACTACCTGAAGGGTGGTTGTAGCCAGGGGGAGGTTACCTTTTTCTCTCAGGCAACCAGCACCAGAACAAGAGGACACAGTCTCAAGCTGCACAAGGGGAAGTTTAGGCTGGAGGTGAGGAAAAAGTTCTTCACTGAGAGAGTGATTGGCTGCTGGAATGGTCTGCCCAAGGAGGTGGTGGAGTCAGCGTCCCTGGAGGTGTTCAAGGCGGGTTTGGACGTGGCACTTGGTGCCATGGTCTAGTCTTGAGGTCTGTGGTAATGGGTTGGACTTGATGAGCTTTGAGGTCTCTTCCAACCTTGGCGATACTGTGATACTGTAACCGTCAGTGTGGGAAGGGACCTCTAGGATCATCCAGCTCCAATCCCCCTGCCATGGGCAGAGACACCTCACACTAGATCAGGTTGCTCAGAGCCACATCTAGCCTGGCCTTAAACATCTCCAGGGATGGGGTTTCTACCACCTTCCTGGGCAGCCTGTTCCAGTGCCTCACCACCCTTGTGGTGAAGAACTTCTTCCTAACATCCAATCTGAATCTGCCCACTTCTAGTTTTGCTCCATTCCTCCTAGTCTTATCACTACCTCACATCCTAAGAAGTGTCTCCCTAGCTTTCTTGTAGCCCACTTAAGATACTGGAAGGCCACAATAAGGTCTCCTCAGAGCCTTCTCTCCAGATTGAACAGCCCCAGCTCTCTCAGTCTGTCTTCATGGGAGAGCTGCTCCAGCCCTTTGATAATCCTCATGGCCCTTCTCTGGACACCTTCCAGCACATAGAGATCTTTCCTGCAACAGGGGCTTCAGAACTGGATGTACTACTCCAGGTAGGTTCTCACCAGGGTGGAGTAGAGGGGGAGAATCACCTCCCCTGGCCTGCTGACCACACTTCTCTTCATGCAGCCCAGAAAACCAACTGTATCCTGGGCTCCAAAGTCCAAAAGATCAAATGGCCTCAAGTTCCCCTGGGGCAAGTTTAGGTTGAACATGAAGTAAAATTTCTTCCCAGAAGGGTTTGTCAAGTCCCAGCTCAGGCTGTGCAGTGTGGTGATGGAGTCTCTATGCTTGGAGGGATTTACAAGCTGTGAAGATGGTGGTGCTCAGGGAACTTATAGTGGCAATCTGGCAGTGCTGGATTAATGGTTGGACTCTTGGAATCACAGAATGGTAAGGTTGGAAGGGACCTCAAGCATCATCTAGTCCCACCCGCCGGCCATAGGCAGGGCCCCCTCCCACTAGTACAGATAACTCAAGGCCTCCTCCAACCTGGCCTTGAACATCTCCAGGGAGGGAGCAGCCACAACCTCCCTGGGCAACCTGTGCCAGTGTCTCACCACCCTCACTGCAAACAACTTCCTCCTAACATCCAGTCTCAATCTCCCCTCTGCCAGTTCAAACCCATTGCCCCTTGTCCTGCCATTGCAAGACCTTGTCAATAGTCCCTCCCCAGCCTTCCTGTAGGCCCCCTTCAGATCCTGGAAGTCTACTCTAAGGTCTCCTGGAAGCCTTCTCTTCTGCAGGCTGCAGAGCCCCAACTCTCTCAACCTGTCCTCATAGCAGAGCTGCTGCAGCCCTCTGAGCATCTTTGTGGCCTCCTCTGGACCTGCTCCAAAAATTCTATGTCCTTCCTGTGCTGAGGGCTCCAGAGCTGCACACAGTGCAGTTATGATCCTTCAGGTCTTATGATCCTTCAGGTCTTTTCCAACCTAACTGGTTCTACCAGGTTCTGAGTTTCCCAGTGGACAGATCTTTATCATTCACACAGCCTTATACAGAAGATGAGTGTCTAAGCCTTAATTCTTGAGGGCAAAAACCAAGTCTGGAAAGCATCCTCTGGAAATTGAGTGTGGTATGTACAAAGCAAGTGACTTCTTTTCCTCACTGCAAAGATGAGTACTTTTCTACTTGGCTGCTGCAGATGATTAAGGAAAAACAATTGCCTTCTGACAACATGCATTGACATTTTTAAAATGAAAAAGAAATGAAGAACAGATTCTGGGAGGCTTGCCATTAGTGATAATGGATTACCCTGAACAAGAGTGGGTTTTTTCCTCCTTTTTTTTTTTTTTTTTTTTCCCTTTATGAAAACGTTGCCTGGAACAGGTGGTGCTGGCACAGGGGATGATGAGTGGGTCACAGGAGTTCAGGGGGTTACCTGAGGACCAAAAATGGCTCTGCACATGCACTTCATGCAACCATAGAATGGTTTGGGTTGGAAGGGATCTCCAAAGGTCATCTAGTATGATCTCCTCCCTGCAGTCAGCAGCAACATCCTCAACTAGACTGGGTTGCTCAGAGTCTTGTCAAACCTGACCTTAAATACCTCCAGGCCTTGACCATCTCCCTGGGCAACCCATTGCAGTATTCCTTCACCCTCATGGTGCAGAACTTGTTCCTAACTTCCAAGCTAAATCTGCTTCTCTCTAGTTTCAAACCATTTCCCCTCATCCTCTCACTGCAGGCCTCTGCAAACAGTCCCTCTGCAGCTCTTTTGTAGCTCGCTTCGAGTACTGGAAGGCTACCATTAGGTGTCCCTGGAGCCTTCTCCAGGCTGAACAACCCCAACTCCCTCAACCTGTCCTAGTAGGAGAAGTGTTCCAGCCCCACCCCCAGGCATCTTTGTGGCCCACCTCTGGACCTGCTCCATCAGGTCCATGTCCTTCCTGTGTTGAGGGCTCCAGATCTGGACACAGTTCTCCAGGTGAGGTCTCACCAGAGCAGAGCACAGCTACAGAATCGCCTCTCTTCATCTGCTGTCCATGCTTCTTTTGATGCACCACTTAAAGGCCAACCAAAAAACCCCAAAAATGCCTGTGAGGGCAAAGAGTGGAAACTAAATTATTGCTGATAAATGAATATTGTCATAGGTAAGCTGAGGAAGAGGAAAGTGAGCTGGATTGAAAACTGGCTGAAGGACAAAGCTTGGATGGTTGGTGCAGAATCTGGTTTGTAGATTCATAGGTTCACAGATTGGTTTGTGTTAGAATCATAGAATCATAGAATGGTAAGGTTGGAAGGGACCTCAAGGATGATCCAGTTCTAACTCCCTGCCATAGGCAGGGATACCTCCCACTAGTACAGCTCACTCAAGGCCTCCTCCAACCTGGCCTGGAACACCTCCAGGGAGGGAGAAGCCACAATGTCCCTGGGCAACCTGTGCCAGTGCCTCACCACCCTCTATGCAAACAACTTCCTCCTAACATCCAGTTTAAATCCTCCCCTCTGCCAGTTTAAACCCATTGCCCCTTGTCCTGTCATTGCAAGACCTTGTCAATAGTCCCTCCCCAGCCTTCCTGTAGGCCCCCTTCAGACACTGGAAGGCTACTCTAAGGTCTCCTGGAAGCCTTTTCTCCAGGCTGCAGAGCCCCAACTCTCTCAGTCTGTCCTTATAGCAGAGCTGCTGCAGCCCTCTGAGCATCTTTGTGGTCTCCTCTGGACCTGCTCCAAAAATTCCATGTCCTTCCTGTGCTGGGGGCTCCAGAACTGTACACAGTGTTGGATGGGACCTTAAAGATCATCTAGTTCCAAACTCTCTGCCATGGGCAGGGACACCTTTTGCTAGATCAGGTTGCTCAAGGCCTCATCCAACCTGGCCCTGAACATGGAGGGAGCATCCACAATCTCTCTGGGCAGCCTGTTCCAGTGTCTCACCACCCTCACTGTAAAGAATTTCTTCCTCATCTCCAGTCTAAATCTGCCCTTCTCAATCTTCAATCCCTTCCCTCGTGCCCTATCACCACAAACCCTTGAACAAAATCACTTCCTATCTTTCTTGTAGACCCCTTCAGGTGTAAGGTCATAGGAGCATTGTTGGAGACCTGTAGCTCACAGTGTTCCCCAGGACTCAGGGCTGGTTCTGGTCTTGGTCAACATCTTCATCAGCAACCTGGATGAAGAGTCAGAGTATCCTCCAAGCAAGTTTTGGATGATACTGACAGGAGTGGCTGACACCTCCTCAGGCTGTGCTGCTCTTTAGGGAGATCTGGACAAACTGGAGAGTGGGACAGAGGGAAACCTCATGAAGTTCATCAAGGCTAAGTGCAGAGCCCTGCACCTGGGAAGGAACAGCCCCCAACACCAGTACAGGCGAAGGGTGACCTGCTGGAAAGAAGCTCTGCAGAGGAGGACCTGAGAGTGCTGGGGGACAACGAGGTCTCCATGAACCAGCAACACATGCTGCTGCCCAAGAAGGTCAATGGTATCCTGGGGTGCATTCAGAGGAGTGGGGCCAGTAGGTAGAGGGAGGTTCTCCTTCCTGTCTACTCTGCCCTACTGAAGCCACATCTGGAGTCTTGAGTCTAGTTGTGGGCTTCCTGGTTAAAGAGAGGCAGCACACTACTGGAGAGAGGCCAGTGGAGGGGCCTGGAGCATCTCTGTGAGGAGGAAAGGCTGAGAGACCTGCAGTTCTCTAGCCTGGAAAAGAGCAGCCTGAGAGGGGATCTGATCCATGCTGATCAATAGCTGATGGATGGGNTCAGAGGAGTGGGGCCAGTAGGTAGAGGGAGGTTCTCCTTCCTGTCTACTCTGCCCTACTGAAGCCACATCTGGAGTCTTGAGTCTAGTTGTGGGCTTCCTGGTTAAAGAGAGGCAGCACACTACTGGAGAGAGGCCAGTGGAGGGGCCTGGAGCATCTCTGTGAGGAGGAAAGGCTGAGAGACCTGCAGTTCTCTAGCCTGGAAAAGAGCAGCCTGAGAGGGGATCTGATCAATAGCTGATGGATGGGGATCAAGAGGATGGGGCCAGACTTTTGTCAGTGGTGCCCAGTGACAGGACAAGGGGATCAGCCACAACCTGGAGCTTGGGAGGTTCTGTCTGAACATGAGGAAAAACTTCTTTCATGTGAGGGTGCTGGAGACCTGAAGCAGACTGCTCAGAGAGGTTGTGGAGTCTCTTTTTCTGAAGAGATTCGAAACCTACCTGGATGTTGATCTGGGTAGAAGGGAAATTGAGCTAAATTATCTCCACAAGTCCCTTCCACCACATCCCCCCCCACCATTCTGTGCTTCTGTAATATTTAACTTTTTAAGTTCAACTTTCATTTGCTTGCAAATGAAAACTGTTGTGTCAACACTGCAGGAGATGGGCCATGAATATATTTTATTTTTTTCCCCCTCAAAGGTTAATTATTCTTTGATTTAAAAAAAAAAAGAAAAAAGTGAGAACAGTTGGTTTTAAATGATAAGCAAACATCCCAAGTGCCTCCCTGGCAACTTGTGCTGCACATGGACAGTTCAGCCCCACAGTCAGCATGTGGCAGGGTGCTGTGGCTTAGTTGCTAATATGGGACTCAAGGAAGAGCTTTCCATGCAGGTGCAAATCTCACAGAATGGTAGGGGCTGGACAGGACCTCCAGAGATCAAGTCCAACCTCCCTGCCAAAGCAGAATCACCTGGGACAGCTCACACAGAATCATAGAATCAGCCAGGTTGGAAGAGATCTCCAAGATCATTCAGCCCAACCTAGCACCCAGCCCTAGCCAATCAACCAGACCATGGCACTAAGTGCCCCATCCAGGCTTTTCTTCAACACCTCCAGGGATGGGGACTCCACCACCTCCCTGGGCAGCCCATTCCAATGCCAATCACTCTCTCTGACAAGAACTTCCTCCTAACATCCAGCCTAGACCTCCCATGGCACAACTTGGAACTGTGTCCCCTCCTTCTGTTGCTGGGTGCCTGAGAGAAGAGCCCAACCCCACCTGGCTACAACCTCCTTTCAGGTAGCTGTAGACAGCAATGAGGTCTGCCCTGAGCCTTCTCTTCTGCAGGCTGCACACCCCCAGCTCCCTCAGCCTCTCCTCACAGGGCTGTGCTCCAGGCCCCTCACCAGCCTTGCTGCCCTTCTCTGGATACATTCCAGTACCTCAACATCTCTCTTGAATTGAGGGGAACGCATCTGTATGGGTCTTGAAAGTCTCCAGAGAAGGAGATTCCACCATGTCTCTGGGCAGTCTGCTCCAGGGCTCTGACACCCTTACACCAAAGAAGTTTTTCTTTACATGGAGGTGGAACCTCCTGTGTTCTAGCTTGTATCCCTTGCTCCTTTTCCTGCCACAGGGCACCAGTGAAAAGAGCCTGATCCTTTCTTCTTGATGTTCACCCTTCAGATATTTGTTAGCATAGATAAGATCCCCTCTCAGGCTGTTCTTCTCCAGGCTAAACAGCACCAAGTCTCTCACTCTTTTTGTCCTCTCAGACGTCCTCCAGTTCCCTCATCATCTTCATAACCTCCACTGGACATTCTCCAGTAGATTCCTGTCTCTCTTGAGCTGGGGAGCCCAGAACTGGGCACAGTACTCCAGATAGTCTCACCAGGGCAGAGTAAATGGGGGGAGGAGAACCCTCCTTGACCTGCTGGCCACACTTATCTCCATGCAGCCTAGGATCCCATTTGCCTTCTTGGCCACAAGGACACATCACTCTCCCATGGATGACTTCTTGCCCACCAGGACTCCAAGGTCCTGCAGTCAGGCATTTTCCTGTGGGAACTATTTTTTTTTTTTTTTTCCTTCTTGCAACACCAACTTTCAGTCCTGAGGTTGAAACCAGAATGTTTACAGCTGCATCTTTTTGTAGGCAACCATGTGAGAGGTAATTTGATCTGAAAATTCCATTTAGTTCTCTGATAGAAGAAGTAAAGTTGGGTGAGACTTCTTCTGTGTGCCATAAAAAGAAAACACAACAAAACAAAACAAACAAACAAACAAAATCCCATCCCATTGCAGTTCTCCAAAATAGCAGCTGTAAAACTTGTGCCTTGTTAAAGTTACAATCAGCAGATGCAGTAGTAAAGGGATTATTTAAGTGTACATTAAGCAGGTAATGTTCATCCTGGGTCAGTCTGGGGTTTTGACTCTGTAGCAACGTGCTTTGCCTGGCAATTTCCTGGTGGTGGTGGCGAAACAAAAGCCCTCCTCTAAATCATAGAACTGTTTTGATTGGAAAAAAACTTCCAAGATCACTGATTGCAGACATCAACCTAAACCCACCAGGGCTGTTAAAACATGTCCCTGAGTGCCATCTCCACGTGTTTCTGAGTGCCTCCAGGATTGGCACCTCCAGAACTGCACACAGGACTCCAGGTGGGGTCTGAGGAGAGCAGAGCAAAGGGGCAGAATCCCTTCCTTTGCCCTGCTGCCCACACTGCTCTTGCTGCAGCCCAACACTCAGTTACTGTCTGGGCTGCACTCACACTGCAGGCTCATGTTGAGTTTTTCATCACCCCAGATCCTCAGGTTCTTTTCTTCAGGACTACTCTCAGCCATTCCCCACCCATCCTGTGTTTGTGCTTGGGATTGTGCCTACCCATGTGCAGGACCTTACACTTGGCCTTGTTGAATGTCCTGAGTTTGGCCTGGGCCTACCTCTGCAGCCTGTCCAGGTCCCTCTGGATGGGTCCCTGCCCTCTAGCAAGTCGACTGTGCCACACAACTTGGTGCCATCTGCAGACTTGCTGAGGGTGCTGGGGTGATTCTATGGTATATTTCCAGCTACTTTTCTGGCAGACATCTATACCTCTGCTGAACCCTCCCATGGTGGACCCAAGCTGTTGGTGAATCTGGGCTGGAGCAGTGTAGGGAGCAGATAGCTCCTTAGGTGTTGGGTCGAGTTGCTTACTGCAGCAGATTTTTTTAGTATCTATCACCTACCAATGCTTGTGAAATGCTAAAGATGTGTCACAGTGCAGTAATTGAAAGGTGGGTAAGTTATCAAAGGTCTTGAGAGACCTGATCTGGTGCTTTCTCAAATCTCAGCTTGTGAATGTTACAATTCTTCAATGCAGAGTCCCAGTGCTGCTGGGCAGTGCTGTGTTGGGAGGGAGAAAGAGATTCACAGATTTCACTGTGTTGGAAGGCACCCTCAAAGGTCACCTTGTCTGATCACCCCACAGTTAACAGGGACACCTTCAACTAGATCAGGCTGCCCAGGGCCACATTGAGTCTCATCTTGTATATATCCAGGGATGGGGCCCCAACCACATCCCTGGCAAACCTGTTCTCATATTTTACCATGCTCACTCTAAAGAACTTCTTCTAATGTCCAGCTGAAATCTGTCCTGCTCCAGTTTCAAACCACTGCCCCTCATCCCATCACTGCAAGCCCTTCTAAAGTGTCCCTCCTCAGCCTTCTTGTAGGTCCCCTTCAGATATTGAAATGTAGCCATAAAGTCTACCCCAGAGCCTTCTATTGGGGACCGGGAGCTGGACACAGAAGAAGGGGAAGGGAAAACACTGAGCAGCAAGCAACAAACTGGGAAGGCAGGAGTGTGAAGTGTGAATTACTGGAGTGTAGGCTGTGAAGCACAGACAGCTTTAGTCTGGGCTCCTGGCTGTGCCTGGTGTTCCCTGATGGCTTTTCAAGGGTGTATGTAGGTGTCTGTCTAAGAGGAATGGCTTGGCACAGGTTCCCAGAGGAAATTTGAGCCATCTCAGTCTGGGCCTTAATTTCCATGAGTACTGTTTGGTCTAGAGCATGCTTGGCCTTTTGGGCTGAGACTGCATTAATCCTGGCTTCTTAGAGGGCACTTCATTAATTAAGGAGGATAAGGTAATACCTCATCTGGAGTACTGTGTCCAATTCTGGGCTCCCCATTTTAAAGACAGACAGGAAACTGTTTGAGAGGGTACAGCCAAGGGTTATGAAAACAGTGAGGGGACTGGAACCTCTCTGATGAAGGAAGGATGAGGTACTCAGGGAGTTTTAGTCTGAAGAAGAGAAGACTGAGAGGGGGTCTTATTGATAAGCATTGAGACTTAATGGGTGGGTGTCAGGAGAATGGGGCCAGGCTTTTTTCAGTGGTGACAGGACAAGGGGTAATGAGCACAAACTCAACCCAGAACGTTCCACCTGTATGTGAAGATGAATTGTTTTTACTTTGAGGGTGGCACTGGAACAGGCTGTGCAGAGAGGTGGTGGATTCTCTATCTCTGGAAACATTCAAAACCCACCTGCACCCAAAAGTCCATGGGACCGGATGGGATCTATGCTAGGGTGCTGAGAGAGCTGGCAGATGAGCTGGCCAAGCTGCTCTCCATCATTTTCCACCAGTCCTGGCTCTCCAGAGAGGTCCCAGAGGACTGGAAACTGGCCCATGTGATCCCCATCCACAAGAAGGGTCGGATGGAGGAACCTGGGAACTAGAGGCCTGTCAACCTGACCTCAGTGCCTGGGAAAATGATGGAGCAGATTATCTTAGGGGCAATAGCTGCACACCTGAGGGATGACCAAGGACTCAGGTCCAGCCAACATGGATTTAGGAAGGGCAGATCCTGCCTCTCCAACCTGATCTCCTTCTATGATCAGGTGACCTGCCTGGTGGATGTGGGGAGGCCTGTGGATGTGGTCTACCTGGACTTCAGCAGGGCCTTTGACACTGTCCCCCACAGCAAACTGCTGGCTAAGCTGTCAGCTCATGGCTTGGATGGCAACACTCTGTTCTGGGTTAGGAACTGGCTGGAGGGCCGAGCCCAGAGAGTGGTGGTGAATGGTGCCACATCCAGCTGGAGGCCGGGCACTAGCAGTGTCCCCCAGGGATCAGTGCTGGGCCCCATCCTCTTTAACATCTTCACTGATGATCTGGACGAGGGCTTAGAGTCAGTCACCAGCAAATTTGCAGCTGACACCAAGCTGGGGGCTGATGTTGCTGGGTTGGAGGGCAGAAGGGCTCTGCAGCAGGACCTCGACCGCCTGCACAGATGGGCAGAGTCCAAGGGGATGGCA
>VWZE01007054.1:8855-20787 GCA_013396675.1 Eubucco bourcierii | reverse complement strand
TGCAAGGGACCTTAAACATCATCTAATTCCACCCCCCCTGCCATGGGGAAGGACACCTTCCTCTAGACCAGGTTGCATAGATAGGTTCTTGCAATCGTTTTCTCTCTGAGACCACTAGGGGCAAAGCCACACCAGGGTAAAAGGCTCATTCCTCACTCTGACTCACCAGGTGTCTCCTGCAAGCCGAAATCTGCTTTATAAAGCTGGTGATACCAATTCAGTTTAGGTCAACTCACACAGAGGATACAATTGGTTTTGCTCAGCATGTCACCCTCTGACCCCTCAGTCTTGCTTTTCACACAGTCACAGAATGTCAGGGGCTGGAAGGGACCTCCAAAGCTCATCCAGTCCAACCCCCCTGCCAGAGCAGGATCTCCTATAGCAGATCACACAGGAATGCATCCAGGCAGGTCTTGAATATCTCCAGAGAGGCAGACTCCACAACCCACCTGGGCAACCTGTTCCAGTGTTCTGTCACCCTCACAGGGAAAAAATTCCTCCTTGTGTTTCCATCAAACTTCTGTGGCTCAGCTTCCACCCATTGCCCCTTGTCCCGTCATTGGGCATCACCCAGCAGAGCCTGGCTCCAGCCTCCTGGCACTCACCCTGCACATATCTATAAACATTGATGAGGTCACCTCTTAGTCTCCTCTTCTCCAAACTAGAGAGCCCCAGGTCCTTCATTCTCTCATCATAAGGAAGATGTTCCACTACCTTAATCATCTTTGTGACTCTCCACTGGACTCTTTCAAGCAGTTCCATGAGGTCCTCCTTGAACCGAGTGGCCCAGAACTGGACACAATATTCTGGGTATGGCCTCACCAGGGCAAAGCAGAGGGGGAAGAGAACCACTCTGAGGTTCACATAGACCCTTGGGTGACACTGACCTTCTTGGCCACAAGAGCACATAGAATCATAGAATAGCAATGTTGGAAGGGACCTCAAGGATCATCTAGTTCCAACCCCCTGCCATAGGCAGGGACACCTCCCACTAGGACAGGTCACTCAAGGCCTCCTCCAACCTGGCCTTGAACACCTCCAGGGAGGGAGCAGCCACAACCTCCCTGGGCAACCTGTGCCAGTGTCTCACCACCTTCACTACAAACAACTTCCTCCTAACATCCAGTCTAAATCTCCCCTCTGCCAGTTCAAACCCATTGCCCCTTTTCCTGTCATTACAAGACCTTGTCAATAGTCCCTCCCCAGCCTTCCTGTAGGCCCCCTTCAGATCCTGGAAGGCTGCTCTAAGGTGTCCTGGAAACCTTCTCTTCTGCAGGCTGCAGAGCCCCAACTCTCTCAGCCTGTCCTCACAGAAGAGCTGCTGCAGCCCTCTGACCATCTTGGTGGCCTCCTCTGGACTTGGTCCAACAGTTCCATGTCCTTCCTATTGCTGGGGGCTCCAGAACTGCACACAGGACTCCAGATGGGGTCTGAGGAGAGCAGAGCAAAGGGGCAGAATCCCCCCTCTTACCCTGCTGCCCACACTGCTCTTGCTGCAGCCCAGCACTCGGTTGCTGTTTGGGCTGCACTCACACTGCAGGCTCATGTTGAGCTTTTCATCAACCCAGACTCCAAGGTCCTTTTCCTCAGGGCTACTCTCAGCCATTCACCACTCAGCCTGGAGTTGTGCTTGGGATTGTGCCTACCCAGGTGCAGGACCTTGACCTTGGCCTTGTTGAATGTCATGAGGTTGGCCTGGGCCCACCTCTGCAGCCTGTCCAGGTCCCTCTGGATGGACCCCTGCCCTCTAGCAAGTTGACTGTGCCACACAGCTTGGTGTCATCTGCAGACTTGCTGAGGGTGCACTGATTCCTCTGTCCATGGCACTGACAAAGGTGTTAAACAGCACTGGTCCCAGCACTGACTCCCAAAATATGCCACATTTCCACCAAATATTTTTTTTCTTGGCCAGTGCAGCTGCCACTTAAGCTCTGTAGTTCCTTCTGTGCTGCTTTTCTCTTGGAGGCAAAACACAAGAAAATCACCTTGTAATAACCAGGGCTGGGAGACATTTCCAGCCTTTGAATAAGCTGTGTGGGATTTTGCTGCTTTCCTTTGTCACTTCCATGATTGTTGGCCAGGTAGGTAAATCCAGACCCAGCAAATGCTGGTAATTCAGATAAATTCCACAGCATTTGGGCTTTGTGTGGGGAGGAAAAGAAGCATTTGGTACAGCTTTGGAATGGATTGATTGGGAGGTGGGAGCAGAGAAGTCTCTGCTGTGGGGGTTTTCTTAGGAGCTTGGTGCAGAATCTTTCTGCATGGCTTCCTGGGGAGATGCACAGGTATTTCCCCCTTCCACATACATAGGAGATTGGCATCTTTATGGGTCTGTTACAAATGTGTTTTCAGCACAAGGGCACAGCTTGCTTCAGTTCTTGCCTGTAACTCATTTGTTGTTTCCCTCTGTGCCTTGTGCTTGCTCTGGGACTGGTGATCCATGCTGTGAACTCTCCTGTTTCTCATACTTCAGGCCCTGTTTGGCTGTCTTTTCAGCAGCAGGGATTTCTCTGGTGAGCCAGAATGTGCTCATGCATTTCCTTGGTGCTGTTGGTTCTATATAGATAACACTAAAAAAAACCCCAAACATATATGTATGTATATAAGTAAATATAATCTCTGGAGATTTGAAGGTTTATTTTGTTTTCCTTTCCCCCCGCCCTGGAATAAGTAAATTTCAGAGCTTTACTCTTGGTGAGAAAGCACCCAAGGGCTTTTATTGTACCTCTTAACAGTGTCACTTGCTTAATAGCATCATAGAATGCTTTAGGTTGGAAGTGACCTTTTAAGGTCATTGAGATAAGCCCCCCTGCAGTCATCAGGGATATCTGGAACTAGAGCAGGTTGCTTCAACAAACAACTTGACCTGGAATGGCTCCAGAGATGGAGCTTCTACCACCTCTCTGGCTGACGTGGGCCAGGGTCTCACTGCCTGCACTGTCAAACATTTCTTCCTTCTCTCCAGTTTGAATCTCCCTCTTTCAGTTTCAAACCATCACTCCTTGTCCTGTCACAGCAGGCCCTGCTCAAAACTCTGTCCCTAGCTTTCTAATCATCTCCTTTAAATACTGAAAGGTGTCCCTGGAGCCTTCTCCAGGCTGAACAAGCCCAACTCACTCAGCCTGGCCTCACAGCAGAAGGGTTCCAGGGACTTCAAGGATCATGCAGTTCCAGTCCCCTGCCATAGGCAGGGACACCTCACACTAGTACAGGTCACTCAAGGCCTCCTCCAACCTGGCCTTGAACACCTCCAGGGAGGGAGCAGCCACAGCCTCCCTGAGCAACCTGTGCCAGCGTCTCACCACCCTCACTGCAAACAACTTCCTCATAACATCCAGTCTGAATCTCCCCTCTGCCAGTTCAAACCCACTGCCCCTTGTCCTGTCATCACAAGACCTTGTTAATAGTCCCTCTCCAACCTTCCTGTAGACCCCCTTCAGATCCTGGAAGTCTACTGTAAGGTGTCCTGGAAGCCTTCTCTTCTGCAGGCTGCAGAGCCCCAACTCTCTCAGCCTGTCCTCATAGCAGAGCTGCTGCAGCCCTCTGAGCATCTTTGTGGCCTCCTCTGGACCTGCTCCAACAGTTCCATGTCCTTCCTGTGCTGGGGACTCCAGAACTGCACACAGTACTCCAGATGGGGTCTGAGGAGAGCAGAGTAAAATTTTGGTAGGTATTTAACTTGTTTCAATTAATCTGATGAATGTGTTGTGTTTTTTTACTTTCTCTAGGTGACACCTTTTGGAGATGAGACAGTTTCCACATCCTCCCAATTGTGACTATTTGCAAGACAATGTTTTTGCCTGTTGATCTCAAGGCACTGTAATCTTCTGATAGTCAAAACCTGCAATTAAAGAGGTGAGTAATTTTGCTAGGATGTGCCAATTTGTGTGTTCCCTGACTCAGAGGAGGGACTTTGTTGGTTTTTTTTGGTTTGTTATTTTTTTTGTTTGGGGGGGGATGGCATTTAGGTCATGAATGTTCCCATCTGTCAGTTCAGATTTCATCCTGAAATTGTTCTGTAATAGCTCCTGTAAATATACAACCTCAGCAAATGTTCCTTCTGGAAACTTCAGCTGCTGAGCCATGCAGAAAGACTGAATGCAGATAGAGTATGGGCTAGAGTAGAGAATTCATGGAGGTTGCCAGAAGGCAGTCTTGGGTAGCTGTATTCAGCACCTACCTGTGGGATGATACTAGGGAACCCAAGCCCCTTGACTCTCCAAGCTATTTTAAGCTGCTTCAAGACTCAGAGAATCATTTAGGCTGGAAAATACCTTTTAAGAACATTGAGTCCAACCATTCTCTAACTCTGCCAAGTCTGATGCTAAACCATGTCCCTAAACACCACATCTGCACAGCTTTTCAATTCCTCCATGAGTGGAGACTCCATCACTTCCCTGGACAGCTTGTTCCAGGGCTTTTCAACCCTTTTGGGGATTAAATTCTTCCTCGTGTCTAACCTAAACCTTTCCTGGTGCAACTTGAGACCTCTTCCTCTTCTATCTCCTTGTTTTAAGGTGAGGACTGAGCCTATCCCACCTCCCCTGCTTTTTTCTCACCTGTTTCTCCCCACCAATCTCAACCAACCTGCTAGCACCACCTTCCCCATCTACCATTCAAGGCTTCCTCACCAGCTGAAGTTCCTGCAAGTGGAGCTGGAATGATGTTCTGCTGCTGGAGTAACTTTTCAGGCATAGGTTGTCACTAATTGCTTCCCAGTGGTTCCTGCTTCTCACTCTCAGTGTGCCTGTGTGTGCAGCAGCCTCCCTGATGGACCATAGAATCATAGAATGGTAAGGCTGGAAGGGACCTCAAGGATCATCCAGTTCCAACTCCCTGCCATAGGCAGGGACACCTCCCACTAGTACAGGTTACTCAAGGCCTCCTCCAACCTGGTCTTGAACACCTCCAGGGAGCGAGCAGTCACAGACTCCCTGGACAACCTGTGTCAGTGCCTCACCATCCTCACTGCAAACAACTTCCTCCTAACATCCAGTTTCAATCTTCCCTCTACCAGTTCAAACCCATTGCCCCTTGTCCTGTCATTGCAAGACCTTGGCAATAGTCCCTCCCCAGCCTTCCTGGAGGCCCCCTTCAGATCCTGGAAGGCTACTCTAAGGTCTCCTGGAAGCCTTCTCTTCTCCAGGCTGTAGAGCCCCAACTCTCTCAGCCTGTCCTCATAGCAGAGCTGCTGCAGCCCTCTGAGCATCTTGGTGGTCTCCTCTGGACCTGCTTCAACAGTTCCATGCCTTTCCTGTGCTGGGGGCTCCAGAACTGCACACAGTATTCCAGATGGGGTCTGAGGAGAGCAGAGCAAAGGGGCAGAATCCCCTCCCCTGCCCTGCTGCCCACACTGCTATGGATCTTTTTGTCAGCATCTTGTGTGCCAATAACCTTGCCCTCCACAGGCAGTGCAAGCAGTGGGTGGTCAACCTGTCCTTTAGCTCTTGCTAAATTGTGGTGGCTCAGTCACCTCCAGATCACCAAACTGGAAGATCAGAGGATATTGTGCAGCCATTGAATACATTTTGGTATAATTACAGAAACTTTTAGATCATAGAATCATAGAATGGTAAGGTTTTGCATTAAAGGTCAGTCACAGTGACACCAAGAGTAAGGATGTCTCTCAGCTCAGTTTGGCTACTGTAGTGCACATTGTTGGTATTCATCACAGCAGGGATGGTGAATCAAGATTTCCTCTTAGAAATGGTTCGTGGCCCTTTTTAAGCCAAAAGGCACATGGGAATCATTGCCAGAGTGCAAGGTGATCTGTGATAGGCCCAAACCAGACGTGGCCTAGCCCTGTAAGCAATTGGATTCCATAGCATAAGGCTCACATATTCATAAAGTGTATTGGGTTGGAAAGGACCCTCAAAGGTCATAGTTCCCCAACCTCCCTGCAGTCAGCAGGGGCACCTCCAACTTGATCAGGTGGCTCAGAGCCTTGTTCAGCCAGACCTTGAGTCTGTCCAGGGATGGGACATTTTAAACTGGCAGAGGGGAGATTGAAACTGGATGTTAGGAGGAAGTTGTTTGCAGTGAGGGTGGTGAGACACTGGCACAGGTTGCCCAGGGAGGTTGTGGAGCACAGAAGCACCCAACGTGATCTTTGATCTTTGATCATGTTGGCTGATTCTGTGCTCCACAACCTCCCTGGAGATGTTCAAGGCCAGGTTGGATGAGGCCTTGAGTGACCTGTACTAGTGGGAGGTGTCCCTATGGCAGGGAATTGGAACTAGATGATCTTGGAGGTCTCTTCCAACCTTACCATTCTGTGATTCTATCACAGGATTGTTTGGGGTGGAAAAGTTTGTGGAGGTGTCCTGATTTAATTCTGACAGGAGGAAAGCTCATTGCATGGCTTGTCCCCCAAGGAGGGTGATGGAAAAAGCATGATCTTGGGCAGAAAACAACTTGTTACTGGCCTCAGCTACGTTGGCATCATAGAATGATAAGGTTGGAAGGGACCTCAAGGATCATCTAGTTCCAAGCCCCTACCATAGACAGCAGGTCCTCCCACTAGTAGAGGTCACTCAAGACCTTGTCCAACCTGGACTTGAACACCTCCAGGGAGGGAGCAGCCACAACCTCCCTGGGCAACCATCATCCATGATAAGGTTTGTCCTCACTGTGGCTTTGCACTGATTTATCCAGAGAGGCTTCTTAGCTTTCCCAGAGGGTTATGTGAAGACAGCAAGGAAAATAGGGACTGCCTGCACTGCTGGTGGCTAATTCTCCTGTTGACTTTTTTTTTGTGCAGGTGGCTGCTGCCTCTCAACTGCAGCCTGGAGATGTGACCTGCTGGTTTGGCTTGCTCTGCACCTTCCCTGTGCTGTTAGATCCCACCAGCAGAGTGTCTCCCAGACTGAGAAATCACTGCTAAAGCACAGGAGAGCTCCAAAAGGTTGGGAACATATTCACCACACCAAAAAAAGATAAATCCATACAGGATTCCAGCTGTGGGCCCCAGGATGGAAGCTGGTAGGAGAGAAAAGAGGTAAGCTGGCTTGCACTCCTTTTGGGGGACTGGGATATTTTCACTACAGGTTGTTCATGCTGGGGGAATATGGTGTGTCATAGAATCTTAGAATGGTAAGGTTGGAAGGGACCTCAAGGATCATCTACTTCCAACCCCCTGCCATAGGCAGGGACACCTCCCATTAGCACAGGTCACTCAAGGCCTTGTCCAACCTGGCCTTGAACACCTCCAGGGAGGTTGTGGAGCGCAGAATCACCCAACGTGATCAAAGATCACGTTGGGTGATTCTGTGCTCCACAATCTCCCTGGGCAACCTGTGCCAGTGTCTCACCACCCTCACTGCAAACAACTTCCTCCTAACATCCAGTCTAAATCTCCCCTCTGCCAGTTTAAATTCATTGCCTCTTGTCAATAGTCCCTCCCCAGCCTTCCTGTAGGCCCCCTTCAGATCCTGGAAGGCTACTCTAAGGTCTCCTGGCAACCTTCTCTTCTCCAGGCTGCAGAGCCCCAACTCTCTCAACCTGTCCTCATTGCAGAGCTGCTGCAGCTCTCTGAGCATCTTTGTGGCCTCCTCTGGACCCACTACCATGTCCGTTCTGGAAAGACTGCCTTTGAAGGTCATGCTCCAGCAACAACATGATCTTTCCATGCACAGTTAAGATACTATCACTTGGTTGTGTGGGAGAGGAGGATGCTCAGTGTGGGCTCTCCTCTGTGCCTGCTCCTAGCTACCTGCTGGAGGTGATGAAGGGGTCCCAGATATGGGTGGGTCTCTATGGTTGCCCATCAAGGGGTTCTTGGCACTGCATTGGCAGCCTCACAGCCTCTGGAGCAGTGAAATGTTGCCAACAACCATTTTAACTCCAACAGGGACAAAACATTTGCTGTACTGAGTTCACTGGTGGCTCTCCAGGAAGAGGTAGGATCTGATGACAGGTGTGAGAAAGAGCCAGTATCCCTGCCTGCTCCAGTGAGGGACATTTTGCAGCTTCAGGGCTTCCTGAGCTGGAAGTTATAGATTAACTTGGTGTTTAATAAATCCTTGGTGGACTTCTTCCAGTGGGCTTAGGCATTTGTGTTCTGGGCCCTTCTCATGCCCTGCTGCAGGGACCTCTGCAGCTCCGTGTGGCAGAGCTGGAGATGTACTTTGTGATGTTGCAAAGCTTTTGGTTTTTCTGCTGTGTTGAGTGTTTGTGGTTACTTCTAGGCCCTCTTGCATCCCCTGAGCTTTCTCTGGTAGGAGGAGCACAGTGCAGTCCTGCTTCTGATGTCTTTTTTCCTCTCTGAAGAGTGGACAGGGTGGTCTGCTCCTGTGGAGGACATGAGACCAGGGCTGACTGAGCTACTGTGCAAAGTGTTGAGTGCTGGGGTTTGGTGTGAGTCCCACCAGGCTCTGCTTAAAAATTTTACATTTTCAACTCTGTCCAAAAGCAGAGCTGGGCTCAAAGAGCTGAGCTGAGCCAGCCAAGATGTTCTTCGCCTTCCCCACTGCTCTACTTTCACTACCTTTTCTCTGTGGATCACAGAGAAACATTTCCATTGGAAAAGACTTTTAAGATCATCCATGCCAACCATTCTCTAGCTTTACTGGTGCTAAACCATGTCCCTCAGTACCACATCTCTGTCTCTTTTAAACACCTGCGGGGATGGGAATTCAAACACCTCCCTGGGGATCCTGTTCCAGGGCTTGACAACCCTTTTACTGAAGAAGTTTCTTCTAATTACCAAGCTAAAGCTCCCCTGGTGCAACTCGAGGCTATTTCTCCTTGTCCTATCACTTGTTACTAAGGAGAAGAGAACCAACTTCCACCTGACTCCAGCCTCCTTTCAGGCAGTTGCAGTGAGGCAGAAGGCCTCCACTCAGCCTTCTCTTTTCCAGGCTGAACGACCTCAGTTCTCTCAGCTACTGCTCACCAGACCTGTTGCTCTGACCCTTCACCAGCTTCACTGCTCTTCTCTGGACCCTCTCCAGCACCTCAGTGTCCTTTTTGGAGTGAGTGGTCCAAAACTGAACTGAATATTTGAAGTGTGGCCTCACCAGTTCTGAGTACAGAGGGACAGTCTCTTTCCTCCTACTGCTGGCCGCACTATTGCTGACTCAAACCAGCATGCTGTTGACCTTCTTGTCCACCTGGGCACACACTGTCTTATGTTCAGCCAGCTGTCAAATCAGCACCCTCAGGTCCTTTTCTCCTGGGCATTTTCCAGCCACTCTTCCCCAGTGTTGTTGTGAGTGACGTGCAGGACCCAGCACTCGGTCTCGTTGAACTTCATCCCACTGACCTCGGCCCATCGATCCAGCCTGACCAGATCCCTCTGCAGAGCCTTCCTACCCTCGAGCAGATCAGTGAACCCTCTCAGCTTAGTGTCACCTGCACATCTGCCAGAAGACCTCACATGTATCCCACCTGAGTACCTAGTTGGACCTGTCCACACCCCCTTTGTGTGCGGAGCTGGTGTTCTCACCCTTCTCTCTCCCTTGGAAGTTTTTCTTCTCCTCCCCTTCTGCAGCCCAAGAGCCCAGGCTATTTTAGCACAGTAAACATATTTCTGACAGTTAGTGGCATGAATAAATCCTTTTCCTCTCCTCCCCCTAGTTTATTATTTAAGGGGAGCAGATGATTAAATCCAGCAGAGCTGAGTTGAACTCTCTGTCAGCAGGAAGAGGGCGGCCGGTGGGGGTCTGTCAAGCCGTCGAGTTTGCGTTCATCAGCATCTTGGGAGAAACAGAGAAACCAGCTGCTTAGAAACATCTGGACTTGGTTGTTCTCCCTCCTCCCCCACCACTGCTCTTCTGTCTTTCTCTGTGGTTTGTTTTTGGTTTTTTTTTGAGAATTTAGCATTTCTGACTCTAAAGGTTGGGTGACAGCTTTGTTTCTCCTCTTCTACTCCAGTACCACAGCCCTGCCAGGGTATTGGATTGGGATCCAGGCAAGGGTTGGCCAGAGGAGTTAAAAAGCACAGGCTGGTTGCTGATTTCTGAAGGAGAAACTCTTTCTACTTGAGGCTGAGCTCTGGTTAATGTAGTGCCAGCATGAGGCAGGGAGGGAAAGCCAGGGCCCCTCTGTGCAAAAGGGAGAAACTGTTTTGCTAACCTCGGTGGCATGGAAACACAAGCAGCCAGAGCCAAAGAAGCCCCAGTAGGGTTAATTAAGTGTTGCATTTAAAAGGCAGAATCGAATGGAACTGCTTTGCATTTAGTGAAGGTAGCTTTTCCTGCTCTTGAGGGTTGCATGAGGATTGAGGACCTGTGCTCTTCAGGATGGGAAGGCAATCTGGAGGGGTACATCAGTGTGGGTGGGGATTGAGAGCAGCTGTGAGCTCCTCTGAGCAGTGTTTTTGCTCCCCAGAAGGCAGTGGGATATAGACAGGGTCATGAAAGATGCAGGGGTGGAGGGTCCCCTCCTCATATTCCTCTTTCCTGGTGCATCTGTGAATCCAGTACCCCCTGCACCAGGACAGGTCAGTGAGTGACCTACTGGAAAGAAGCTCAGCAAAGAAGGACCTGGGAGTGATGGTGGACAACAAACTCATCGTGAGCCACCCATGTGCTCTTGAGGCAAAGAAAAGCCAATGGTGTCCTGGGGTGCATTACAGTGAGGGTGGTCAGCAGGTCAAAGGAAGGTCTCCTCCCTTTCTGCACTGACCTAATGAGGCTATATCTGAAGTAGTAGGCCCAGTCTGAGGTTCCTCAGTTCAAGAGAGACAGGGAACTACTGGAGAGAGTCCAGCAGAAACTACAAAGCTGCTGAGGGGCCTGGAACATCTCTGTGAGGAGGAAAAGCTGAGAGCTCTGGGGCTGTTTAGCCTGGAGAAGAGCAACCCAAGAGGGGATCTGATCAATGCTCAGCAAGAGCTAAAGGGTAAGGAGACAAGAGGATGAAGCAAGGCTGTTTTTAGTGGTGCCTGGTGACAGGGGGTAACAGACACAAACTGCAACCTAGGAAGTTCCATCTGAACAGGAGGAGAAACTTCTCTGGTGTGAGGGAGCTCTGGAGCAGGCTGCCCAGAGAGGTTGTGGAGCCTCCTCTGGAGAGATCCCAAACCCACCTGGCCATTGTGATCCTGAGCAGCCTGCTGTGGGTGCCCCTGCTTTAGCAGTGGGATTGGACTAGCTGATCCCCAGAGGTCCCTTCCAGCCCTCACCACGCTGAGATTCTGGGATCCTGTAACCTGCCACTTGAACTAATCGGTGCCGTTTCCTGTGGTCCGGATGCCATCGAGACTGGAAAATTCAGAGTAATCTTGTTTGGTGTCTGCCTGCACCTTGCTGGAGGGGAGTTCTGTTCCACTAACAAAGAGGCAGCAACCGTGTGCCAAAATGAGCTTTTTAATGCAGAAAGCAGAGCAGGCTTCTTCTCAAGGCATCAAAATGAAGCTCCTAGCCTCACCTGGTCGCACCCTCACTGCCGATAGTTTAGTGGAATAAATGATGCCTGGTAGCATTCTGGCCTTAGAGGATGACTTGCAATATTTCAGGTGTTGCCGAGGTTGTCCTTTCACCTGCCTGTCTTTTCCCTTCAGCCTTCTGTGCTCCTGATGACTGACTTGATCATCTTTACTATTTCTAACCCTCTTTTTGGTCCCCGTTGGAGTTTGGTTTCTGCTGGGGGGCAGATGGAAAAGGTCAGGCTCTCACTGGTGAAGCTTATTTAGTTTGCTTGCTGCATCTGTGAGCAAACTTGCATATATGTTGCAAGCATGGACCACCAGGACCCTCCTGGACACGTGAGCCCTCCTGGTTGCTTCTTTATTCCTTCTTTTGTTGTTTCTGTTCTCCCTTCTGACCCAGTATTCCCAGTTTTACCACTCCTACAAGAGAGAAGCTTAGTGGGTTCCAAACAGTAAATAAACCTGACATTTGCAGCAATCAATCTGATACAACAGGAAGAAGATGCAGCAGCATTTCTTTGTTTGGGCTCCTTTCCACCCTTTATTTAAAAGCCTTTTTTT
>VWZE01007052.1:14455-25827 GCA_013396675.1 Eubucco bourcierii | reverse complement strand
TGGGGTTTGGGTTTTTTTTTTTTTTTTTTTTTTTTTTATTTATCAGGATCAACAGCATTTTATATGACTTTTCTTTCAGTGTTAATAGTTACAAAAGATGGCAGGAAGTCATAGTTATGGTTAAGTAAGGGGCCTTTCTGATTTCTCTCTGGGGGGAGAACTATTCACTTTTCCCTTGTCCAGTGGAGTGGGTGAGCAATTCAAGGGGAGGTCCCTGTGTGATTTCTGAATTGTAAATATATGTAAATGTGTTTTTAATGTATGCATTGTATTTTACGCTTCTAGATTTTCCCTTGCTTGTACATATAGCTTCATTTAGCTTCCATACTTTCTGAGCTAGTCTGATGATTTATTTTGGGGGTAATTTCACTCCACAACACCTGCTTGTCTTCTAAGTGCTGCGTGATTGCACTCAGGATGACCTAGTCCATAACCTTTCTTGGGAGCAAAGTCAGAGTCACAGGCCTGCAGTTCCCTGGATCACACTTTGGGCCCTTCTTGCAGATGGTTGTAGTGGCTCAGTTCACATAATATTCCCCACTATCAAAATCATGAATTTATGACTACAGAATTTATGGCTGTATTGAGTTATGACCTTAAAAAAATTGAAAGTCTTGGCCTGCCTCCCATGTTTCTGGTCCTTGAGTGAGTAGTTGCATTTTCACTTGTCATGGGATTCAGATGGGTATTCCTTTCCTTTTTCCTTCTGTTTGCTATATGAAGGAGCAGGTGCTGTGGTAGAGAGCAGGACTATTACCTGGGTAAGGTATGATATTCTGGAGAACAGGGTTGGCATGAACTTCTTAAAGCTAATTAAAGGAAAATGCCAAGTCTTGAGCCTGGGTTAGAATAATCCCATGTAGGGTACAAACCAGCTAGAAAGTAGCTTTGAAAAAACTTGAGGAGTTAAGATGTCCTGGTAGACAAACTGAACATAATTCAGGCTGTGTACTGGCACATTTGAAGGCCATCTGCATTCTGAACTATATTAGCAAAAGTCGACTGAATAGATGAAAGAAAGTAAGATTTTCTTTATGTGACATTGTATCTGGAACAGGGTCTGTAGTTACATGATGCTCAGTTATGCCTTCCTGAAAATCATGATTTACCTCCAGTCCTCTGTACTAGAAAACATTGTTTTAAGAACTGTGGTTACAGTTACATCTGCTACTATTTATAGTTTCTTCTACATGAACCCAAAATCTGGTTTATGAAGAGCAGTGGAACTGTGGTGTTCACCAGAAGTGTGTGGGGATGAATTCAGAGAACAAGTTTGAGCAAATACGTTTCCATCTGTTACTTTTCTATTAATTAAAGAATCATGTTCATGGTCCAAGTTGTCCAAGTTCGTTGTCGTTAACTAGTACTACTGTAGGGTTTTGGGGGAAAATTAATCCACAGATAAACTGATAACATTTGTGGGATGGGTAACTTGTGGCTCATCAGAGATCTTACTTTTAAGGTAAATTTCTACTTCCATGGGTCATACCCACACTTAAAAGTGCCTGCATCTAATTATTTTTAGAAAAAAAAGGAACATGAATTCCTTCAGTTCTTGACACACAGGAGTTTATTACTGTCAGTAGAAAGGGGAAAATTACTGTCATGAAAATATATACATATAATTGTCTGGAGGTTTATGTACATTTGCAACTACATAGTCCTTGTACAACATGGAAAAGTTGTGTTACTATTAAAAGTGTTACTATTGAAAGATACATAACTTTTTTATATATATATATACCAACACCTGTTAATAAATTATGTTATTTTCTAGTAGCTTACTGTCTTCTTTTTTTCAGCTTGACAGTCCTTTGTTCTCCATTGACAACGTGAATACACCTTTTCCATGATATTTTAGCAATAAAACATCTACAAATTCATAGTATCTTATCATGTAGCTTTAAGAAATGACTGATTCTGGAGAATTAAGAGAAATGAAACTGTTTACAGTTTATGTCCTGGTCTCCCCATCATATCTTTTAACATGAAGCACCTGCTCACTGTACAAACACATGGAATATTTCATAATAGTCTTATAAGCTCCACGAGAGACTCTTCTGTCTTTGATTCAGTTTATTTTTTCACCAGACAGATGTATGGTGTGGAGTCAACTGCAAAAGTGAACCACTTCAGAATACGAAGAGTGGTTGTATTATGTAGCACGCAGGCAATATGTAAACACACTTTGTGTTAGGTAAGGAACAGCTGAGGTAGTGAGCAAAACCAGGTGCAGAAATCATGCAGCTGCAGTGTAACACAGCTCTTTGCTTTGCCTAGGCTGCCTGAAAACAGTTTTGTGTTCAGACTGAAGCCATGTCAATGATTTATCAAGATGTTTGAAGAATCATAATTAACTATAATCCCAACTTCTTATTTTTGAAATATTTGCTGAAGTGGTATCTTCACAGTCACATGCTGCAGGAATGGAACAGTCATTCTAATTGTCAGTGCCGAGCTTTTCTCAGTTGTTAGAAAATCAAGATCACTGTTGAATTCAGAAGCCAGTTCCCATGACTTTCAGTTATTTCATTGTTGTCATAGATACTGTGATAAAATCTCATGGGGTACTTCAACAAACAAAAATTCTAAGCAAGTTAGACCTAGAATGTTGTACAGCAATGACATAAATAAGAGGTTATTAATTTTACACTTGTAATGAGCAAGGCACAAGTGAGTCTCACTGATTTTTTTGTAGGAAGCTGAAACATCACTGGGCAGAGTTCTGGCCCTTGCACTAACCACTGTGACAGTTGTAAGTTAAATTTTATTTATGTTAATGAGTCAGAAGGGACTGGAAGAATTGAGGATTTCAGCATACAGATGTTATATGATTATTAAAGCAGTTTGCCACCATTTGTCATGAATAACTGATCTGCTCAATGTGTTTTGCAGGCTCTTTTGAATAGCTTAGAGATCACCTCATCTTACTAATTCCTGAATTAGTAACTGTGGGGTCTCTTACCGTATAAAATGCCTCAAATGCCTCTGACTTTTAACAAGTCCAAGTCCTGGATTCTGCACTTTGGCCACAACAACCCCATGCAGTGCTACAGGCTGGGGACAGAGTGTACACAGAGAGGGACCTGAGGGTGCTGGTCAACAGCCAACAGAACATGAGTTAGCAGCGTGCCCAGGTGGCTAAGAACACCAATGGCATTCTGGCCTGTATCAGGAATAGTGTGGCCAGTAGGACCAGGAAAATCATTCTGCCTCTGTACTCAGTGATGGTTAGGCCACACCTTGAGTACTGTATCCAGTTTTGGGACCCTCAGTTTAAGAAAGATGTTGAGGTGCTTGAACGTGTCCAGAGAAGGGCAACAAGGCAGGTGAGGGAGCTGGAGCACAAGCCCTATGAGGAGTGGCTGAGGGAGCTGGGGATGTTTAGACTGGAGAAGAAGAGGCTCAGGGGAGACTTTCTTGCTGTCTACAACTACCTGAAAGGATGCTCTAGCCAGGAAGGTGTTGGTCTCTTCTCCCAGGCATCTGGTGACCAAACAAGAGGACACAATTTCAAGCTGCACCAGGGCAGGTTTAGGCTGGATGTTAAGAAGTTGTTCTTTGCAGAAAGAATGATTGACCATTGGAATGGGCTGCCCGGGGAGGTGGTGGAGTTACCATCCCTGGAGGTGTTTAAAAGGAGACTGAATGAGGCACTTAGTGCCATGGTTTAGTTAATTAGAAGAGTTAGGTGATAGGTTGGACTTGATGATCTCAGAGATCTTTTCCAACCTGGTTAATTCTGTGATGCTGTGTTTCTGTGACTGCGTTCTTCATAAGGATTCCCATCAGAAGAATAAGTGCCAGAGGCACTGTTTTCTGCAGACTCCATTCAAGTCATCTAACTCTTCAGTTAATTTACACTGCATGACATGAGCACTTCATCCATGAGTGGTCCAACTACGCTGCATCAGATTTAGTTCATTCTTTAGTTTGCTTCTAGGTGAAATTAGTTGCCTATAGCCATTTCAATTATTTTAAATACTTAATAATACTGGATCTACTCATCACAAACACAGACAAGCTCATCAGGTCTGATGCCACATCTCAGATAGTGCTCTGATGGAAACATGCTGCCTACTAAGTGTTGGGCTGTAGGGTGTGCCCCATCTTTATGGCAATGTCAGATGCCAGCAGTGAGCATGCCTGTCAGAGGCAGACCTTCTCCACTTAATGATGGAGCTCCAAGAGGAGGTAAGTACGTTGAGAACAATAAGGGAACATGTGTGAGAGACTCTTGGAGCCACACTCTGCTCCCTGTGAGGCAAATGCAAAGGACAGATAGAGCTCATGTCTTCTCTGTCTTCTCATAGCATGACTAAATGTGATGCAGAAGAGAGTGGATAACGGCAGCAAGTTTCTGCCTAGAACAACAGGCACCACAGGCATGTCACCCCACCTTCCCAGTTACCCTTTCATATCAGATACAATGCTCTGCAAAGGGAAGCGGATGATGGTGAGGATGGTGGATCACTCAGATTAGCAGAGTTGCTGAGGTTCAGTCAGTCTAAATCCCACATCAAAACTTCTTCAGTAAAGAATAGAAGACATCGTGATAGGTGACATCAGAACAGGCAATAGAACAACACCTACCTTCAAACCTGGTGTCTCGGGCAGAATTTAGAGTTCTTCAAGCATGGGCTTATTTACAGGGCACCAGGTCTGTTGGCAGGAAATGGCATAAACCTTTCTCTAACAAGGAAAAGTAACCTAGCCGAGGAGCCAGCAGAACTCACTGAAAGAGTTTTAAACTAGATTTGAAGTGTGTAGTGGACAAAACTGGGCTTGCTAGAAATAAGCCCAGGGGCAAAATACCAGTATTTGAAGGATGATGTGCTAGTGAGATCTTCTGGTCTGATGTTTCAGTGGAGTTAGGGAATGGAGACCCACATGGCAGCAAAATGCAATGGTTATTGATGGGTTATTAACCATGGGAGCATCTGAGAACAGCTGAGTAGGAATTAGGACTTCTTTCAAAACATGGCAAGAACTTTAGATTATATGAAGGGCATCTACATTAATGTGTGCAGCATGGGAAGTAAACAGGAGGAGCTGGAAGGCATTGCACATCAGGAAAAATATGGTATAGTGGCCATGACAGAAAAATGATAGCTGTCTCACACAATTGGAGTGCCACGATTAATGGCTACAAACTCTTCAAAAAGGATAGGCAGGGAAGGAGAGGTGGTGTGCTGGCCTCATATGTCAGGGAGTGTTTTGCTTGCAATGAGGTTATGATAGTGATGATACGGTTGAGTGTTTATGAGTAAGAATCTGAGGGAATGCCAACAAGGCAGATATCCAGATATGGGGGACTTTATTATAGACCACCCAGCTAAGATAAAGTGACAGATAAAATATGGATCAGGCATCTGGAAGACAGCTCATGATCACCAGCCCATCTTCTCATGGGAGACTTTGATTTCCCTGATGTCTGTCATAAATGCAACACAGCAGAGAGGGAGCAGTCTGGGATGTTCCTAGAGTGTGGAGAGTAACTTCCTGACACAGCTGGTGATGAAGACAACTAGGGAAGGCACTGTGATGGACCTGCTGTTTCTGAACAGAGAAGGACAGAATTCTGGATAATGTAACAATTTGGGGACAGGTGGAGACTAAAGGTTGACTTGATTAATGTTTATTAATATGTAAAGGGTGAGTGCCAGGAGGATGGAGCCAGGCTCTTCTCAGTGATGCCCAATGACAGGAGAAAGGGCAATGGGTGGAAATTGAGGCATAGGAAATTACATGTAAATGTGAGGAAGGTGTGAAGGTGACAGAACACTGAATTAGGCTAGCCAGGCAGGATGTGGAGTCTCCCTCTCTGGAGATATCTAAGACCTACCTGGATGCACTTCGATGTGATCTGGTATAGGTGTCATCTGGTATAGGTGAGATCTGGTATGGGTGATCCTGCTTTAGCAGGGGGTTGGGCTAGACAGTCTTTCAAGGTCACTTCCAACCCCTAATATTCTGTGGCTCTGTGATCTTGGGCACAGTGATCACGAAATGAAGACTTCTCAGTAGTTGGAGAAATAGAGCAAAGTCAGCAGAACTGCCACCTTGGAGTTTCCAGGGGGAGACTTTGGCCTATTTCGGAAACTGGTTGACAGAATCCCTTGGTAGGCAGCCCTGAAGGGCAAAGGAGTCCAGGCATGCTGGGCGCTGTTCAAGAGGGAACTCTTAAAGGCACAGGAACAGGCTGCCCCCATGTGCTGAAAAATTAATCAGTGGGGAAGAAGGCTATGATGGTTTGAGGCTAATTGGAATATTTTTATGAAAAAAATTATAGGCTGTGAAAAGAAAACAACGGTGATGTCTACTTTACTCATAGGCTTGCTGAGATATATAAGAACAAGAACATAAAACATAGATAAGACACTCTCACGGAAAGTCTCGGTCTCTCTAGATTTTTTTTGCCTTCTCCTCTCTGCCAAGTAACCAAACTAACTACTTTCCCTCCAAGCCCCCTGGACGAACTTCCAAACTCATCTTGTGCATAAGACAAACCCTGGGTTAAGGTAGAGGAGAAGAAGGTGGAAGGGTGGTTGGAAGCCCCTCCTGGGGTCTCTGATTTCTGGGAGGGGTATTGTGTTTCTGTATTACCTTTAACTTGTATATTTCTGTAAATATTCCTGCATATTGTGTATATATCTGCTTGTACATTGTGCAAAGCTGTGAATATATCTTCATTCCTTAACTTCCAGTTGGCTGAGTCTAGTCTGGGTGATTTTACAAAGCGTGTGTGTGTGGTAACTCCCAAACCATCAAAAGATCAATCTGGCTGAATGAAGAACTTTGGCTGGAACTCAGGAATGAAAGGAGAGTTAAAAGACACGTGCTGACGATGACTACAAAGTTGTCATGAGGCTATGCAGGGAGAAGATTAGAAGGGCCAAAGCTCAACTGGAAATTAATTTAGCCTTAGCTGTTAAAGAGAACAGGAATTTCTTGTATGAATATACTACCAATAAAATTAGGACTAAGGAGACTCTCTGTCCTGTGTTAAGTGCATCGGAGAACACAGTGGTCAAGGATGAGAAAAAAGGCCGAGGTGCTCAGTACCTTATTTGCCTCAGGCTTTAGTAGTAGGACCAGTTGTTTGCTGGATAAACAACCCTGCTGAGGTGGAAAATAGGGAATAGCAGAATGAAGCCCCCATAATCCAAAATTAGTTGGATAGTGATCTGCTGCACCACTTAGAAATACAGAAGTCTATGGGACCAGATGGCATGCACTCAAAAGTACTGAGAGAACTGTTGGATGTGCTCACCAAACCATTTTCCATCATTTACCAGGAGTACTGATAATTCAGCTGGAGATCAGGAGATGTGATACTTTGTCTATATTAGGAATATTGTGGTCAGCAGGACTAGGGAAGCGATCATGCTCCTGTACGTGGCACTGATGAGGCCACAGCTTGTTATTATGTTTACTTTTGGGCCCCCCAGTGTCACAAGAAAGACATGGACCCCCTGGAGCATATCCAGAGGAGGGCAGCAAAGTTGGCAAAGGTCTGGAGAAATGTCTCATGAGAAGCAGCTGAGGGAACAGGGATTGTTTAGTCTGAAGAAGAAAGCCTGAAAGGAGGTTATAGTGAGGTGGGTGTCCATCTCTTCTCTGTAGTATCAAGTGACAGAGCATAAGGAAATAGCCTGAAATTGTGCCAGGGGAGGTTTATACTGGATCTTAGGAAAAATTTCTAGACTGAACGAGTGGTCACACATCGGAATAGTCTGCCCAGGGAGACACTGAAATCATCATCCCTGGAGGTGTTCTTATAGACATATCACTTCAGGGCATGGATTAATGGCCATGGTGGTGTTAGTTTGAAGGTTGGACTCCATGACCGCAGAAGTCTTTTCCAACCAAAACAATTCTATGATTCTGTGATTCTTGTGTATGGAGACTAACTTCCATAATTAAGTTTTCAGAGTGCTGTTGTGCAGGAGAATGGAGAAGTGTTCCACCCTTAAATGCAATGTCCAGAGAGAAGTCAGCTGGTGCTGTTACATGAAACAGTGCATAAAGTACTACAAACCTAATGCTTTGTGTATCCCTGCCCTGTCTGTGTACTTGTCTTTGCTGTGAACTGGCATAAGTAAGGTTAATGGGGATCCAGAGCAAATGCTTTCCAAGGTAACTGTAATTAAAGAAGCAACTTAGTCTTGGACATCCTTGGGACTAATTTACAGTGGAGGTAGTAATGGATTCAGGTCAACAGGAGAACAGGTACTGTATTAGGGACAAACATTCTCAGCCCCTGGCAAGATCAATTTGGTCTACAGTGATTTTAATTTCAAAAGTTAAAGTGTGAATAATCTGTGGAATAATATGTAAGTATCCTCCTGCCTCGCATTGGGTCAAGTATCTAACAGAAGTATTAGCCTACTTCTGCTAACGAGAGACTCTCTGAGGGGGTAAAATTCCCTGTGCTAGAAGCTGAAAGACAAATCTGTACTGCAAAGCAGAGGAAATGATGTTTTCTCCCTCACTGTTGATCGTGTGGTCAAATATGCCCATCCTGGGGTAAAACAGCAGCTGAATGTATTATTTAGTAATTTATTTCTCTAAGAAGGAGGATTGCTTAAGGATCCCTCTTGTGCATTGCACTTCAAAATTGATGTACAGACTTAGAAACTCTAAGAATGGGAAAATATTAATGTCAAAAGATGTCAGTGGAGTGTCAGTAAGAATGTTAATTTTAGGCTGATGGAAACCATCATTTTTAATGGATAAATAGAGCAGTAAAACCCTCCCATTTTAATTACAATCTTTCTTTTACAGAAAGAACTTCAAGTTACTTCATGTGTTTTGCTTTGTTCAGTTTTGAACTTGTATGCCTTATTTCACAGTTTCATGCTTGCTGATACATCCCTTCTAATTGAAAGTTCATTAGCCACTTCTAGTAAGACCTTATAAGACTAAATCCTTAAAAGTTTTGTATAATCAGAAGTTCAGAGAAGCACATTAAAAAACCTTATGTTTTTGCAACTGTCTGAAACAATATAGTATTGGGGAAAAAAAAGACAGAACAAAGCAGATGTAAAGATAAGAGTTGCTCACAGTTCTGTTTTGTGGCAGGGTGTCACAGTTGCAAACATTCAAATTCCCCACCACATTAACTAGCCCTTTGACACCATTGTAGGTCTCTGAATTTTCTCTGTTTCTCTTAGAATTTTTAATAGGAAGGAGAAGGAATAATTTAAACATAGCCATATTGATAAAGAAACATAGGGAGGCAGGCATATTAAATAAGTGCATTCTGTTATTTGGGTTTGTGATCAAGAAACGTTTATGCAGTTTGAATCTTTGTGAATTTTGTACTGCTTTGGTCTTCTGATTGCTGCTAGTTTATTTTTAGCCAATACATCATATATTAGATATCTTACCTAAGACACCCTAGAAGAAAAAAAACTTACCTGTCAATTTATGAGTAAGTTGAGAACATATACACAACTTGCATAGTATCAATGTGATTTAAAAGCCACAGCTTATATCATAGGGCATAAATAACTACTGCTTGTTATTACCACAGAAAAACTCATAAAACAAAATGATTGCTAGTCTACCTTCAGGTTTTAAATACAGTTGATTCTGTCACACCAGTTGTTCAGGATCTAACTGACTAGATATTAACTTGGAAAAAAAAGGGATGATGGTTCAGTGAATCTGGCACAAGGAACATAGCAGGCCTTGGTAATTTTTTTTTATTATTTTTTTTTTTGTCATTTACTGTCAAGAAGACATGCAGGGTTTTTTATTTTTTCCAGTGATGACTGAAAGTTAACAGGATAAGGTGACTGAAAGCTTTTATTCTTCTGTCTCACCTTGCAGAAGAGGCTGCAAATATGTTAGCAGTTGTTAAAAATTTCCTTTGCTGTCATGATTGTTTGAGACTCTTAATAGTGTCCAGAATATAATTGATCAGGAGAAATAGAAAGACATAATTCTTCCATTATGTCCATTAAGCACAGGTAAGTGCTTAGAAGGATAAACTTAAGCAAGAACAAGTGATATGGTAATGTACTTTTATTTAAGTCACTAGTGTGAAACCTTCATGGCAACGTTTGTGCAGTACTCAAAATCTAGATACATAACAATATACATATAAATATATGTGTACATACATGCATACACAGATAGATAGATGTTTCGAATATGTAGGTACAAGAACACTATTTGAATAAAAAACTTTTTATTTTCTATTCCTTAAAGTCCAGAAATTTATGGAAGAAATAGAGCAGGGATCATGGCAAATATACAGAACAGACTGTTCTTTCAAGAAAGGACTTTAACAATGAAGCTTGTGTAAGAATAGTATACATATACGTGTGTGTGTATATATATATATATATGTAGTATTCTTTAAAAGTATTGTAAAAATAGTTTGTCTATTTCAAATGTCCATCAGGGGTGCACAGTAGGTTGAACCAGGCAGGAAAGCTGAACAGAGTGGGTACGTTTCTCTGAAAGAACTGTGCGATTTGCTGCAGAACCTGCTGTGCATTGTCACATGAAAACATGCTAGAAATAACCGAAAGCCATGAACTTCTTTTTTTTTTGGCAGTACTTCACAAATATTTGACCAAACGATAGCCAAGCATATGCAGCACTTGACCTCTAGCGGATCTTAGAAGATCCACTAGAGAAGAGTGATCATTTGTAAGTTGTTTGATCTGGCATTAGAGTACCTTCATATGGAGGTAAGAATGTTTCTTTATCAGTGTTGTTCCCCTTGAAGAGGTGTTTGATTATTTGCAATATTAATGTAATCAGAGAAAAAGCTAAAGAGTATCATAGAATCATAGAATGGTAAGGTTGGAAGGGACCTCAAGGGTCATCTAGTTCCAACCCCCTGCCATAGGCAGGGACAACTCCCACTACTACAGCTCACTCAAGGCCTCATCCAACCTGGCCTTGAACACCTCCAGAGAGGGAGCAACCACAACCTCCCTGGGCAACCTGTTCCAGTGCCTCACCACCCTCACTGGAAAGAACTTCCTCCTAACATCCAGTCTAAATCTCCCCTCTGCCAGTTTAAACCCATTGCCCCTTGTCCTGGCATTGCAAGACCTTGTAAATAGTCCCTCCCTAGTCTTCCTGTAGGCCCCCTTCAGATACTGGAAGGTTACTATCAGGTCCCCTCGAAGCCTTCTCTTCTCCAGGCTGAAGAGCCCCAACTCTCTCAACCTGTCCTCATAGGAGAGCTGCTCCAGCCCTCTGATCATCTTTGTGGCCCTCCTCTGGACCCACTCCAACACTTCCATGTCCTTCCTGTGCTGAGGGCTCCAGAACTGCACACAGTACTCCAGGTGGGGTCTGAGGAGAGCAGAGTAAAGGGGCAGAATCCCCTCCCTTGCCCTGCTGGC
>VWZE01007051.1:504-11057 GCA_013396675.1 Eubucco bourcierii | reverse complement strand
TGCAGGACCTTACACTTGGCCTTGTTGAATGCCATGAGGTTGGCCTGGGCACAGCTCTGCAGCCTGTGCAGGTCCCTCTGGATGGGTCACTGCCCTCTAGCAAGTGACTGTGCCACACAGCTTGGTGCCAGCTGCAGCCTTGCTGAGGCTGCACTGATTCCTCTCTCCATGGCACTGACAAAGATGTCAAACAGCACTGGTCCCAGCACTGACCCCTGAGGGACACCACTTGGCACTGGTCTCCAGGTGGACATTGTGCCCTTGATCCCCACTCTCTGGGTGCCACCATCCAGCCAGTTCCTTACCCAGCAGTGCTCCACACATCCAGTCCATGCTTTTCCAGTTTGGTGCCCAGGATGCCATGTGGGACAGAGTCAAATGCCTTACTCAGGTCCAGGTAGATGCCATCAGTTGCCCTTCCCTTGTCCACTGTCACTGTGACTTCTTCATAAAAAGCCACTAAATTTGTCAGGCAGGATTTTGCTGTTATCTTTAGAGATTCTTTGAGATAGGAAATCAAAAAGCAGTTTGAGATGATGATGATGATGATCATCATATTCACAATCACTATTATTATAATAATATTTATTACAATCACCATCACTATCATAATCACCATTACTCATTATTATTAAAGAGTTGTTATTAAATTGTTTTTATTATTACAACAACACTATTATTATTGTTGTTGTTGTTGTTATTGTTACTATTACTATTATTATAATTACTATTATTATTATTCCCAACAAGCAGGTGGTTGTACAGTTAGGAATGAGACCTGTAAAGGTACAGATGGAGTTGTCCAGACAGGGATTATCCATGCATGCAGGTCAAAATCCAGGAATTTGCTTTGGAAATTGAGTTACTCCAAGTACCCTAAAATGCAACCAGCCATGAAGCATGACTCAGAGCAACTCCACCCTTGAACTAATAGGCAGAGGGTGATGCAGGCTTCAGTTTTGCCTCAGTTACAGTTTGGAGGTTGGCTTTATTTCTTCCCCTCTGTTTTAAGGCTAAGCAAAATACAGATGTGACCTTGACACCTGGTGTGGATTCCAGGCTACTCTCCCAAGCCCTTTTGTTTACAGAAAACTCCAAATGAATCCTAACTTTCCAGTCTGAAATGGGTATAAATAGTAGAGGAAGCAGTTGTGTTAAGGGACAAGCCTAAACTCAAGGGCTGGGAGATATGTTCAGCACTGACATCTTGTTTCCATGCTGGCTGTGTAGTGCTTATGAGAACAGGAGCAGGTCTGGGGCTAGGGAAAAGCCCAAGGGCACAAATTTAATCCATCACCAAATTTAAAGCACATTTTAGCTGGCAGATTACATCTCTGCCAGCTCAGGGCTTTTGTGGCAGGTAGCTGAAACATCTCTGATCTGGCCTGAGACCAGTCTTGACATTCAGTGTAGCAGCCTAAGAGGGGTAGGAAGATTGGCATGACTTTAAAAAACTTTGATGAAAGCAGTGTTTCAGTCTAGGCTCAGTAGTTGTGTGAATTATTGAGGGGCTTCCTTAAGTGATGCACTGCTCTGCATGCACCACGAGCTGTTCTGTTCAAGAGTAGCTACAGTCAGAAAGGTGCCTCAAAGGTATCTCTGCAGCTCTACTTCTCCCTTTGTCTTCCAACTCCTCTCCCAACTCTGCCCCTGTACTCAGCACTGGTCAGACCACATCTTGAGTGCTGTGTCCAGTGCTCTGCATGCACCATGAGCTGTTCTGTTCAAGAGTAGCTACAGTAGAAAGGTGTCTCAAAGGTATCTCTGCAGCTCTGCTTTTCCCTCTGTCTTCCAACTCCTCTCCCAACTCTGCTCCTGTACTCAGCACTGGTCAGGCCACACCTTGAGTGCTGTGTCCAGTGCTCTGCATGCACCATGAGCTGTTCTGTTCAAGAGTAGCTACAGTAGAAAGGTGTCTCAAAGGTATCTCTGCAGCTCTGCTTCTCCCTCTGTCTTCCAGCTCCGCTCCCAACTCTGCTCCTGTACTCAGCTGTGGTCAGGCCACACCTTGAGTGCTGTGTCCAGTGCTCTGCATGCACCATGAGCTGTTCTGTTCAAGAGTAGCTACAGTAGAAAGGTGTCTCAAAGGTATCTCTGCAGCTCTGCTTTTCCCTCTGTCTTCCAGCTCCGCTCCCAACTCTGCCCCTGTACTCAGCACTGGTCAGACCACATCTTGAGTGCTGTGTCCAGTGCTCTGCATGCACCATGAGCTGTTCTGTTCAAGAGTAGCTACAGTAGAAAGGTGCTTCAAAGGTATCTCTGCAACTCTACTTCTCCCTTTGTCTTCCAACTCCTCTCCCAACTCTGCTCCTGTACTCAGCACTGGTCAGGCCACACCTTGAGTGCTGTGTCCAGTGCTCTGCATGCACCATGAGCTGTTCTGTTCAAGAGTAGCTACAGTCAGAAAGGTACCTTAAAGGTATCTCTGCAGCTCTGCTTTTCCCTCTGTCTTCCAGCTCCTCTCCCAGAAGGACACCCTCACTAGGTTTTATTCCTGGTGGCTTTGCAGGCTGCTGTGTCCTGGCAGCAGACAGTGTCCTGCCTTGTCCACACATGGAGTTACCTGGTCATCAACTGTAAAATCCTACCTTAGTGACCTTGGCATGTGGCCTCCAACCTTCAGTGTGAGGTTTTCAGAACTGGCTGTTTAGAAAAGCATCATCTGATTCATCATCATCTATGATTCTCTGACTTTTACTGAAGGTGTATAGAGACAGACCAAGAAGGAATGGTTTGAAGCTAAGGCAAAGCAAGGTTAGAGTACAACTGGGGATGAAGTTCCTCATTGTGAAGGTGCTGAGAGTCTGGAATGGGTTGTCCAGAGAATTTGTGGATGTCCCCTCCCTAGAAGTGTTCAAGGCCATGCTAGATGAGTCCTTGAGCAACTGAGTTTAACTGAAAGGTGTCTGCCCATGGCAGGGAGGTTGGGGTAGATGATCTGTATCAGGAGCAGTGTGACCAGCAGGAGCAGGGAGGTTCTTGTGCCCCTGTGCTCAGTACTGCTCAGGCCACACCTTGAGTGCTGTGTCCAGTTCTGGGCCCCTCCATTCAAGAGAGATGTTGAGGTGCTGGAAGGTGCCCAGAGAAGGGCAGCAAGGCTGGGGAGGGGCCTGGAGCACAGCCCTGTGAGGAGAGGCTGAGGGAGCTGGGGCTGTGCAGCCTGCAGAAGAGGAGGCTCAGGGCAGAGCTCATTGCTCTCTGCAGCTCCCTGAAGGGAGGTTGGAGCCAGCTGGGGTTGGGCTCTGCTACCAGGCACCCAGGGACAGAAGAAGGAGACACAGCCTCAAACTGTGCCAGGGCAGGTTCAGGCTGGGTGTTAGGAGGAAGTTGTTGCCAGAGAGAGTGATTGGCATTGGAATGAGCTGCCCAGGGAGGTGGTGGAGTGCCCATGCCTGGAGGTGTTGAAGCAAAGCCTGGCTGGGGCACTTAGTGCCATGGTCTGGTTGATTGGCTGGGGCTGGGTGCTAGGTTGGGCTGGGTGAGCTTGGAGCTCTCTTCCAACCTGGCTGATTCTATGATCTCTGAGGTCCCTTCCAACTTAGGCCATTCTATGATTCTTAATCTAATGTGGAGATTACTGCAGAACAGTGACCATGGAGGCTGCAATCCCTGCTGCAGGCAGCCCTTGGGGAGAGCTCAAAGTGTGTTTTAATGTGTGCTGTTTAGGAGTGCTTCAGTGCTAACAGAGCAAAAAGACAATGGAGTTGGAAGGAGGCTGCAAGAAGTATGAAGAGAGACTGTTCACAAATGTCTGCAGGGACAGGACGAGGGAAATGGCTTCAAACTAGAAAAGAACAGATTTAGATTGGATGTTAGGAGCAAGTTCTGCACCATGAGGGTGGTGGAACACTGCAACAGATTTGTGTACTGAAACTACAGTTTACAGCTCTGGAGCCCTCAACACAGGAAGGACCTGGACCTGATGGAGCAGGTCCAGAGGAGGGCCACAAAGATGATTAGGGGGGTTGGAGCAGCTCTGCTGTGAGGACAGGCTGAGGGAGCTGGAGTTGCTCAGCCTGGAGAAGAGGAGGCTTCAGGGAAACTTAATAGCAGCCTGCAAGTACCTGAAGGGGGCTACAAGAAGGCTGGAGAGAGACTGCAAAAACTGCAAAGACTGCAGGGACAGATTGAGGGCAATGGCTTCAAACTAGAGAAGAGCAGATTTAGACTGGATGTTAGCAACAAGTTCTGCACTCTGAGGGTGATGGAACACTGGAACAGGTTGCCCAGGGAGGTGGTTGAGGCCACACCTCTGGAGGTATTCAAGGCCAGATTGGAGGAGGCCTTGAGTGAGCTGTGCTAGTGGGAGGTGTCCCTGCCTATGGCAGGGGGTTGGAACTGGCTGATCCTTGAGGTCCCTTCCAACCTTCCCATTCTATGATTCTATGATTCATGAAGGCAACCAACCAGAATGCTGTTGGTCTGCTGTTTGCTTGCCTGTTGCACAAGATGCTGGTGGAAGTCTCACTACCTTGAGGTAGTACCTTGATCCTTGAGGTCCCTTCCAACCTTACCATTCTATGATTCTGTTTGTTGACCTTTCTACCCCTCCATTCTTTTCTCTCTACCAGTACTCACAGCTATGTTGAGGCCCCATCCCTGGAAGGTATTCACAGTGAGGCTCAACAGGGCTGTGGGCAACCTGCTCTGGTTGAGGATGTCCCTGCCGAGTGCAGAGGGGTTTGGACTGGATGAGCTTTGGAGGTCCCTTCCAACCCAGTCAATTCTGTGATTCTGTGAATTCAGATCCTGTCTGCCTCATTTAAAATGGAGTTTAGCTGAGGTCATTGTGTTTGTGCTTTCCCCCCCCCTCTTTTACCAGATATTCAGTCTGATGAAATACGACAGCTACAGCCGCTTCCTCAAGTCTGACATCTTCCTAAACCTGAAGAAGTGTGAGGAGCAAGAGGAGAACCCTCCAGAGGCTCAGACTGCAGCCAAGAGAGCATCAAGAATTTACAACACATGATGAGGGATCTCCTCAGGAGAAGGCCACACGATAACTGAATTACACTCAGGAACAGTCTAGGTTTATAGCAGTTGCATTTAGGGCTTAACAAGCTCAAAACCTTTTTTAGGAGATACTTAACCTTCTTCATTGCTAGAATGACTAATTTGGTTTTGCATGCTGGCTAATAACCCAGCACCCCCTGGGGTGCTGAAAGGCTGGATATCCCTCCAGAGCATGAACTGCATTTCGTGTTTCACAAGTTAAAGTGCTTTTCACTCTTTGTCTTTCCTTTTGTGAAATGTCATGATGATGATGATGATGACAAACAGGAGTCAGGGTGGTTGGTTTCCTTATTTTTGCCTTGCAGTTTTTCTTCATGACCAGCTTTTTACATCCTGGCTTGCTGGGAGAAGCTATTGAGGAGTACATTGCACAGTGTTTTGTAAATGAGTCTTTCAGAGCAAACTTCCTCGTGAAGGGACAGCATCTTTCAGGGTGCTCAGCAGTCCTTCAGCTCAGCAGCACCTTTCAGGGTTCAGCTCAGCAGTCCTTCAGCTCAGCAGCACCTTTCAGGGTTCAGCTCAGCAGTCCTTCAGCTCAGCAGCACCTTTCAGGGTTCAGCTCAGCAGCACCTTTCAGGATTCAGCTCAGCAGTACCTTTCAGGGCTCAGCTCAGTCCTTTGCAATGTGACTTTGTTCTTTCAGGGTGATACCTTTGGCTTTATTGTTCAATCCAAACCCTTCTGTAGCCATGATTTTAATTTATGTACTTCTTCAGTTTGCCAGTTTTTTTCACTAGACAATCACCTTCAGAGAATGGAGTAACCTTGGGAACAAAAGCTCTAAGATAGAATCTTGGAAGAACTCATAATAGTCATTAGGAAACCTGACAGTGACCATTCCACTCTGGGCACCTGATGTCAGCAAAGCTTGACCAGGCCTTGTCCTGCACATCAGCATAACACCAGTGTCAGATGCTGGTGTTGGGGAGCATCTGGTCTGACAAGAATACTTTGGCAAAGAACCAACCAGCTAGGGCTGTCTTTGTTTTACTGAAAATGTCGTACTAAAATCATGCTGCCTCATTTTTTCCACTATTTTATTTCCCACCCCACCACCAGAGAAGTATTTCAGGGCTTCCTAATTGTAGCTTTGGCTAGCTGCAGGGGGCCAGGAGGCTGCTGTGGTGGTTTAGCCATGCTCATGACAGGCCTGAGAAAAAAGGGAATTTATTGCTGCCCAAAGCATCTATCAAAGAGGAAGTGTCAGAGCAGTAANTTCAGCTCAGCAGCACCTTTCAGAGTTCAGCTCAGTAGTCCTTCAGCTCAGCAGCACCTTTCAGGGTTCAGCTCAGCAGTACCTTTCAGGATTCAGCTCAGCAGCACCTTTCAGAGTTCAGCTCAGCAGCACCTTTCAGGGTTCAGCTCAGCAGCACCTTTCAGGGTTCAGCTCAGCAGCACCTTTCAGGATTCAGCTCAGCAGTACCTTTCAGAGCTCAACTCAGCAGTACCTTCCAGGGTTCAGCTCAGCAGTACCTTTCAGAGTTCAGCTCAGCAGCACCTTTCAGGCTTCCTCAGCTCAGCAGCACCTTTCAGGGCTCAGCTTAGTCCTTTGCAATGTGACTTTGTTCTTTCAGGGTGATACCTTTGGCTTTATTGTTCAATCCAAACCCTTCTGTAGCCATGATTTTAATTTATGTACTTCTTCAGTTTGCCAGTTTTTTTCACTAGACAATCACCTTCAGAGAATGGAGTAACCTTGGGAACAAAAGCTCTAAGATAGAATCTTGGAAGAACTCATAATAGTCATTAGGAAACCTGACAGTGACCATTCCACTCTGGGCACCTGATGTCAGCAAAGCTTGACCAGGCCTTGTCCTGCACATCAGCATAACACCAGTGTCAGATGCTGGTGTTGGGGAGCATCTGGTCTGACAAGAATACTTTGGCAAAGAACCAACCAGCTAGGGCTGTCTTTGTTTTACTGAAAATGTCGTACTAAAATCATGCTGCCTCATTTTTTCCACTATTTTATTTCCCACCCCACCACCAGAGAAGTATTTCAGGGCTTCCTAATTGTAGCTTTGGCTAGCTGCAGGGGGCCAGGAGGCTGCTGTGGTGGTTTAGCCATGCTCATGACAGGCCTGAGAAAAAGGGGAATTTATTGCTGCCCAAAGCATCTATCAAAGAGGAAGTGTCAGAGCAGTAAAGGAAGATGCTTCCATGTCTGACTGTGTCAGAGCTGCAAAGCACATTTGGGCATGCAACTTTTCATGTGTTCTTCTATTGTTTTAATGTTACTAAATTGCAGTTTCAGTTGGGAAGGCTCCTTAGCTCTGTGCTCTCTGCTTGCAGGCTTTGCAGTGTGTAGCCATTAGCTGTCTCACATTCTCTTTGTTATTTTTACTCCTTTGTGTTTTGCACTGCCCTTCTGGATCTAGTGGGAGGTGTCCCTGCTCATGGCAGGGGAGGCTGGAACTAGATGATCCTTGAGGTCCCCTCCAGCACTGACGATTCTGTGATTTATTCATGTCCTGGCTAACCCAAGTGCACAGTTTAGATTCAGAGTTGGGTTTTTTTGTCAGAAAGGCCAGATCTCTTTTGTCCCTTGCTGTTGCTATCAACAACTTAAAACACAGACTGTAATTTTGGAGGATACAAGCTCACTTAGTAGACTTGATTATTTATTTTTTAACTCTGAGCCACTCTTGCAGGTAATGCGTACGGAAAATTGTTTCCAAGAGCTCTTCCCTAGTTGGATGTAAGAATGGGGATGGGAGTTCTGATTCCTCCTCCAGAATCATAGAATCACAGAATGGTAAGGTTGGAAGGGACCTCAAGGGTCATCCAGTTCCAACCCCCTGCCANTTCCAAGCCCTTGTCAATAATCCCTCCCCAGCCTTCCTGGAGCCCCATTCAGATCCTGGAAGGCCACTCCAAGCTCTCCTGGAAGCCTTCTCTTCTGCAAGCTGCAGAGCCCAAACTCTCATCCTGTCCTCAGCAGAGCTGCTGCAGCCCTCTCAGCATCTTGGTGGCCTCCTCTGGACTGGCTCCAACACTTCCATGTCCTTCCTGTGCTGGGGGCTCCAGAACTGCACACAGAACTGCAGCTGGGGTGTGAGGAGAGCAGAGCCAAGGGGCACAATCCCCTCCCTTGCCCTGCTGCCCACACTGCTCTTGCTGCAGCCCAGCACACAGTTGCTGTCTGGGCTGCACTCACACTGCAGTCTCATCTTGAGCTTTTCATCACCTCAGACCCCCAGGGCCTGTTCCTTAGGGATGGTCTCAACCATTCCCTACCGAGCCTGGAGTTGTGCTTGGGATTGTGCCTACCCAGGTGCAGGACCTTCCACTTGGCCTTGTTAAATGGCCTGTTCACTTACAGAAAATGAAGATGAGGTCAGTGCCTCCTGATGTCTGTTTTTGAGATGTGATTTTTGTGCACTGGGTTGATTTTCTCATTACACTCTCAAAAGACCTAATGAGGAAGTGGCAGTCTTGCTTCAGGCACTTTCACTGCTATTTGACCTCATGCTTCAGCTGTGTTCCAATATTTTTGCTACATGGGAATGAAGTAAGCACATGCATGGATGCTTTTGTTGTGTTGAGGCCTAAGAAGTGGGACCATCCAGTTCTGGATTTGCCCAACTATTTGTCATCTTAGGATGACCTCTTTTGAAAACTCACTGTAGTAACAATCTCCTGATGCCCCCACAGGCATGGAACTGCTGATGCCATCCAAGTCCTTGGGAGTGGGCAACTTACACACCTTGAGGGGGCTGGGATGTGTCTCTTCCCAGTAGTTGATGATACCAAAAAATGTAGGATGGGACCTTCATGGGCAAAATGCAGAATGAGCTCTTCCCACATCCATCATGTGGCTGCACAATCAATTTACTTTTAATCATACTGCTTCTAACAATGCATGAGTGAAAAAGAGTCTTTGGCTGTCATGTATCTTTCCAGGATCTGAAGGGGGCCTACAGGAAGGCTAGGGAGGGACTATTGACAAGGGCTTGCAATGACAGGATGAGAGGCAGTGGGTTTGAAGTGTCAGAGGGGAGATTGAAAGTGGATGTCAGGAGGAAGTTGTTTGCAGTGAGGGTGCTGAGACACTGGCACAGGTGGCCCAGGGAGGTTGTGGAGCACAGAATCACCCAACGTGATCAAAGATCACGTTGGGTGATTCTGTGCTCCACAACCTCCCTGGAGGTGTTCAAGGCCAGGTTGGAGGAGGCCTTGAGTGACCTGTGCTAGTGGGAGGTGTCCCTGCCTATGGCAGGGGGTTGGAACTGGCTGATCCTTGAGGTCCCTTCCAACCTTCCCATTTTATGATTCTCTGTGTTGAAACAGGAGCTGTATGAACAATGGTGGGGCACCAAAGAAAGCAAACTCTTGTTTGTAGCTGCTTCTAAACAACATTTTCCTTGGCTCCCCATCAGGTACTGTCTTTATTTGCTCCTTAAGAGCCCATGCCCCATAGGAGTAAACACAAAGGTGCTTTGCCCCTGCTAGCAACCAAACATTACTTTTCAGCAGCATCTCAAAGCCTGTGATGTTTATTTCAACGCTGATGATGTGCAGAAATCCACTTCCTCACCTCTGAGTTGCTCTTTTTTGCTTTAGCAGTAGAAAAAAAATGTCATTGCCCCATTTGCTGTCTTTGTGGTGTCTGGTTCTGGTTTATTTTTGAGAAGCAAGCCAACAACTCCACTTGCAAGGTACAGAAATCAAAGGTTGGGGTGGTTTGGGGTTTTCTTTGTTGTTGTTGTTGTGGGGTTTTTTTTTTTTTTCCTATCTGTTAAATTATTTGTGTTTTCTGGTACAGGAGCAATCAAAGCAAACCCATGCAGGCAGGTGTGTGTCATTGCAGCATGTGTATCTGTAGAGAAGGTTGTTTTGCTGCTGTTGCTAGCATCACTGCCCAGGCTTGCTCTGTGAAATGTGTGACGTTTTCTCTCTGTGTGGCACAGAACAAGTGGCACAGACAGAAAAAAGGACTTGAGTTTTCCCCTCCAACTAAACCCTGCATTCCAGGAACAGCTTGTAAACACTGCATGGGACCTCAGGCTGGGAGTGGATGCTGGAGAGTTGCTTTACATAGAGATTAAAGATAGGATCTGCTCCTCCTCATAGAACTTAACACTGAAGCACAGATAAGCAAGCAAGAGAAGCTTCGTGCCTGACTGCATGCCTTAAGCTATTGTGTGTTTCTCAGCTGGAAATTAAAGCATTCTACCAATGCACCAAAGCCCTGTGCTGGCAGTTGGTTTGTCCTTGGAACACAGGTGGGCCAAGATCACTTCATAGCCCCTTCTCATGCCCTTTTTTTCCGTGGTTTTTTTTTTTGTTGTTGTTGTTTTTTAAAAATATATATTATTTCAGTCCCTGTAAACACAGCTGCTCACATTCTGCCACAAAATGTTTTTCTCTTGGAAGATGGGGTGATACTGTGGGCTTCCCTTCCCAAAGAGGCTTTACCTCCCCAGTGAGGCTTGGCTTCCCTTCCCTTCCCTCCCCAGTGAGGCTTCCCTTCCCTTCCCTCCCCGGTGAGGCTTCGCTTCCCTTCCCTTCCCGGTGAGGCTTCCCTTCCCTCCCCGGTG
>VWZE01007049.1:90203-150850 GCA_013396675.1 Eubucco bourcierii | reverse complement strand
TCGCTTCCAACCTTACCATTCTATGATTCTATATAATACATAAATATATATAAATATTGCAAAGATAATTCTGAGAAGACTCTTAAACTTACCATGAATATTCTGAAAACAATGATCATTACATTCCACCATAATTGTAAAGAAATGTGCATGTCTTTGAACATCAGCTCTCAGAACATATGAACACCTTATCGTGTTTAATGATTTTTTTTTTTTTTTAAAAAAACTTCAAAACACTGATACAGGAAGAAAAAATGGTATGCTTCTGTCACAGGACTAAAGGAAGTCTAGCGCACAGAATCTTTAAAACAGTGGCATGGCTTTGTTCCAGCCACACTGGAAATCTGTGAAGCAGCCCTCCATCCTTTATAATGACTAATCATTGGACCATACTTTGTTTCCATCTCTTTGCTTAATGGATGCATCTCTCTTAGATCTGGGCACTCTGAGGTGAGGATGGACTCCAGAATGTAGCATCATTGACAGCCTGCTCAGGAGATAACCATGGCTGAGATATCACAGTGAGTACCGCTGAAGACCAATCTCTGCTGATAGGCACAGGAAGAAACACACCAGCAGCACTTGTCTAAATTGCAGAAGGATCTAGCCCACAGTATTAATATCTCACTTCAAAAGAATGAAAGAGCCAGTAAATCTTCCAATGAAGCTAGAAATACTGCAGTTCTTTTCTAGATAAATGTGTGAAGCAGAAGTTCAAAGGTTATTCCAGAATCATGGCTGTATATAAAAGCAACTGGCTACCATGTCAGCATCATATGGTAACACTTTAAACATTTTATTTGAGCATTTCATTTAGGAAACAATTACTGTAAGTTTTTGTCTGTAAGTTTTAATAGGTCAAGCAGCACTTATTAAATCTTTAGGCATTAATTAACATTTAAAAATTATCACATATGACACATTAATTAGATATCAATCACTTATTAGAACTACTGACATTTAATAAGCATTTTAATTTACACCAAGCTATCTTGCTGTATGTATCTTCCCAAACTACAAGTACCTGCAAAAAGTACTTAAGGAGTTTAACATATTAACTCTTATTTTGTCTTTGTAATGAACATGCACATAGAAACCTGATTTATACTTGAGTTATAAAAGCATATCTATATCTTTTCATTTCACTAATGACAGAATTGTGAATAAAATGCCTAACTTTGAAATAAAAATATTTTTTAAAGCATTGTAGTGATTAACAATACCTTTGTCCTCTTTCTATGTCAGATTTGAACTTAAATCCTTCTCTGATTCTACTCTCCTGCCCTGAGGAAAGAAATACAAATGTCCAAGTGCTAATTGCTGACCTCTATCACCCCTTAATTATGCATTCTTGTATCTTCTTTGATAATTCCCTTCCACAACTATCTCCTATTGTCAAGATCTTGCCATTAGACACTTCACGAGTATGATCTCTCTCTTGACCTAATTGCTCTTATTATCAGTCAATTTTTATAATGCTAACTAGATACTTAGGATGACATATAAAAACCCTACAGGGTGCCCAAACTTTGCAAGACTAATGTCCACGTTGGCAGGTTGACAAGAACCAGAGAGCTGTTTCTTCTGCACATACTTTTGCATATTTTTCCTACTAATATATGCACTAACTCATAAGATTCTTTTGTGTTTGCAACTTTACTGAGCAGTCTATTTACTTGATGCTTCTTTTCTAGCGCACACCTATGTGATTAAGATGGAATATTAGTGTGCAAATATGGAGACATCCCCAACTTTCTCTGTGCATATGCTTGAAAAAATATTTGGCTGGGTCATCTCTAAGAGGACCACAGCATAGTGGTAAATTGCAGCACTGGGGCATGGGGTGCTTTAAACATTCACTTCCATGAGGTAGCAGCATTCTCATTTGTCTGTCTGCCCCTGTTCTCTGTGAACAGCAGCACCTCTGCTGTACCAAGAAGGACTGGAATGGGATGTCCAGGGAGGTGACGGAGTTGCCATCCTTCTAGGTGTTCAAGAAAAGACTGGATGAGGCACTTAGTGCCATGGTCTTGTTGATTGGCTAGGGCTGGGTGATAGGTTGGACTGGATGATCTTGGAGGTGTCTTCCAATCTGGTTGATTCTATGATCTGGTAGTCCGACATACTTTACAATGTAGCCATGAGAAGATACAACCAGAGCTGCAGAAAAGAGGGACATGGTTTAGGATTGACCCCAAACTGGGTTGAAAGTTGGACTGCGCGATCTTTGAGGTCCCTTCCAACTAGATGTTTCCTGTGATTCTGTGGTTAACTGACTTCATGCAAGCAAGTAAGAATCAGTGCAATAAGCAATCAAAACACTGATTCTTTTTTTTCCTTTTTTCAGATGAAAACCAAAAAGGCAGTTGAATTGAAGGCAGGATTTCAAGGAAACCTTAAACCACTGAGTCTCTCAACATGTGTGTTCTTTAGCCGTGTCAGACTTGGGGATCAAAAATAAATTAATTTCCTAGGAACTATCAGTAGTTCACAGAGAATGGCAAACATCACCAATGAATAGTTCAGAGCAGAAACAAAACTAATTTCTCAAGCGCAGTCCATAGACCTTAAATACGTCAACTGTCTATAAAATACACAAGGAGGATTAAATGGGATTCACAACAGACAGTACACTGTGAAAGGTTTATGTAATAAAGAAGATCAAGACTTAAGTCCTATAGTTATGTCAGACCAGGTTTACAACTCAGAAACTTCTTCTGCAATAATGCACCTGAGTTCCTCCTTTCGAAATAAAATGTACCACTTTCTTGTAAAATACAGAGGTCAGGACATGGTATTCCTAATATTTAAATGGAATTCAGACTGAAGTGATTTAAATCCATGTAATTATGTGGCTTCAAGGTGCTTAGAAATTGTTTCATTTTGTTATGGTGCTACTTGCAGAAACAAATGCAAAACTCATTGGGTTAGAGAGAAAACTGAAATCCCAGCAACTGCTGAAGAAGAGGATACTTATCTCTTGACCCTACCTCCAAGGAATCTTACAGTGTTTTATAAATTAAAAAAGTAAGTCATCATTGGACCTGGCATCCAAGATCAAAATCCATCTTTCAAAATTTTAACCCTCACAGAAATGTCACTTAAGGATCTTCCTCTTCTCACTGCCATCCCTCTGGTTGGCAGAACTCATTGCCTCATTGACATCAAAGAGAATCCTATTTTCCTCTTTTTTAAATCTACATTTAAAACTGATTTGTTTTCATTGACTTTTAACTGACATTAGCTAATTATTAACTCTGCAGGATAAATTAAATTTTAATTTTAATGTCATTGTAAAACGCCATGAGCTGCCTCAGCATGATAAGAGGCTATAAAAGTTTAAACTGTTGTTATAAGTTAGCCACCTGTTCAAAACATTAAAAACCTACACATTTAAATCAATCACACTGCACTGGATGCCTCATCAAGCCTAATGTTGATAAATTATACTCTTAGTTCTAGCTGATATAGAGTCATTTTCCAGGATGGTAGTATGTTGGACTTTATTTTGTTGAGTTTTAGTTGGGATTGTGGTGTGATTTTTCAAAATCCTAAATACACACCAATGTGTAGCTTCCAATCTGCTAATTATTATTATATAATAATATAATTACTGCTAAACAGTACCTTAGAGGTTCTGTCTGGTATATAAAACATATGTAGGACATGTACTGTTCTAGAAAGGAAGTACTGTGGAATGGTAGAAAGGGCTATCTTTGTACAGTTCTCGTCATGTCTGGGCCAAATCAGAACTGGATAAAATGACATATAGAAAAAAACCTGTACTTTTCTGTCTCAGGATCTTTAGGCTAGAGCGAATAAAATTTCTGTTGTAAGGATGGCACACAGATAAGCATTTTCTACCTGTGTATCAGACTAATATTTTTCCCACGCATGTCTCTTCACATGGTAGGTTCACTAGAGTAAGTGCTTTCCTATTGAAAGCAAGGGAGTTATTTCTGCATCTCAGATAAAGAAAGACAGCATAGTGAGGCTTTAGTCGATGCAGTTCTTCAGTCAGGGTTCTAACTACCTCACATTCTTGTGCTCGGCAAAAGTTTATAAGTAAATCAAAAGGCATGTGAGACTACATTTTACTGTAATCTAAACAGTCTTCAGCAGCTCTGTAACTCAACAGCCTCTTTACTCCTTCATTATTTTAATTTAAATTAATATAAATTGCTTCTGACACCATACAAAATAAATCCGTGTCATTTAAGACAGGTGACAGGAGATTTTCCAGTTTCCCTTTGCATGACATTCTTGCTGATTCATAGAGTAAGTAATTCAGTAAAAGATTCCCCAAATGATAAATTTTAAAGTTTGTTACTGAGAAGGGAAAATGGGAAAAGAGGTTTAACTTACTGAATGGATCTTAATATGTGTTTGCAATGCATAGCTGTGTAGGACTGTGCACAGGATACTAAGAGATTATTAGCATCAGAGTGTCATGGTAGACCTAAGCAGGCCAAATTAGGCTTGTACATGTCCTGGCTTGCCCAGTCATGTTTTTTTCTCTCTCTCTCCTTTTGGGGAGAGCAACCATGGGAAAGAAGACAAAGAATCTGGAGCCACTATGTCTGGAGTCTGTGGCCTGCCCAGATCCTGTGGTAAACAAGGTACATACAGTTGCTTTGTGCAAGGCACGTGTTGTGTTCTGCCCTAAAAAGGGTAAAGAAAGCCTATGGCTTCACCTAATATGGTCAGTCTTTGCTAACTACCATTTGGTTGGCTATCCTATGTCCAAAGACCCATTAGTCTCAGGTTGTATGGATAAAAAGGAGACGAGCGGGGAGCACAGCATGCGCTTTGCCATTACAAGATGTGTCTGCTATTACATGGGTGCTCCACTATTATATCTGTTCTATCCATGCCAAGACTGCACACCACAAGGCATCTGCCTGCACCTGGGAGCCTCCTGCCCAGATGGAAGCCCTGGAGATAACACAGATCATCCAGAGAGCCAGGACCAGGTCAGAGATTGTCTGCCTCCTTTCTTCAGCACCCAGAAGCCTGGGGAAGCTCTAAAGCCTTTAACAGCTATTGAAAGCAGTCCCGCCATGAGCCTTGGCTACTGTCGGGTAATATTTTTGTGAGTAAATACCAACAGCCTCTTGTAATCATAATTGCCTTCTGCCACAAGCAGGATGGAGCTCCTTGCGTCCATCTAGTGTGCAAGTGGTATATTGACGGCAAGCAGTACTGACCACAAAGCTTTCTCTTCCAGTTCATTTGAGTTCAGTTAATATGTATGTATTTTACAGTTATTCCTAGATCCTATTATAACCTGTATATAGTTTCTATAAATGATACAAGAACCTGTTATTATTAAATTGGTGATCGGGGTGATACGAGTTCTGAAAATTTAATAAACTATATTAATATTTTTAAATAGCATTCTTGCAGTAATTACCCCTTCCACTACACAGTGCCCTGATAAAGATTCCTAGCATTAGTGTGTCTGTGAGATGGCAGAAGAACAAGGAATCATACACGTGTGTCAGGGTTAAGAGGTATGAATTGGTTTACCTCCATGCTGCTGAAAGCAAACTCACCATAGAGTTTCCTGTTTCTACATGACACAGCTTTACACCCAGCACATCTCAAGAATCTGTGTTGTTGCTATGAATGCAATGTGCAATTACTATTTTTTTTGACTTATCAATTCGAAGTGCTTTTTTTAAAAAAAAAAAAAAAAAAAAAGGCAAACACCATGATACATCTTTTCTTCACAGAAAGTGTTGTAAAACACTGGAACAGACTGTCCAGGAAAGCAATGGATTTTACCATCCCTGGTATTTTAAATCCCTGGGTATTTTAAAGACATGTAGATGAGATGTTGAAGGATGTGCTATAGTAGAGACTTACCAGTGCTATGTTAACGATTGAATTTAATGATCTCAAAGGAGTCTTCCAAACAAAGTAATTCTGATTATGTGATTTTTCTGCCTCTAAATGTGGTTCTAATGCTTTAATAAATTTTAATATTTGTTACATGACCTGAGGTGTCCTATGAGTGATTCAAGTGCTGGCTTGGTGAGATAGTGTTGAAATGACTCAGAACACAGCAAAGATAATAATAAAAGGAGGAAAGAACCACAGAATCGGAGAATGTCAGGGGGTGGAAAGGACCTTGGAAGATCACCTAGTCCAACCCCTCTGCCAGAGCAGGATCACCTATACCAGATCACAGAGGAATGCATCCTACTTCCATGGCTCTCTTCTTCCACTTAAGTTTGGTTAGCAGTTCCTTACTTAACCATGCAGGCCTCTTGGCTCAAATTCTAGTTTTCAAGCTTTCCCTCTGTGAGTATTACTCACCAAAACAAGACTTGGCTGATTCTGACTAATAATCGGTAAAGTTAAGGTTATAAATGATTTAGACAATATCTAGATAACATGGGGAAACAAAGAAATGAAACAAAACAAAACCAGAAAAAAACATCCTTAATATTGAAACATACTTTTTTTTCATGATACAGACAAGTCCTTTGAAACTGTGAAATACTTTATCTTTCCTTATAACAGTAATATTTGTTTGTCCCTTTCTATTAGGAATTTCTTTAGTAACTTAGTAGCAGAAAGCTGAAATACAGTTTGGCAGCTTTCACAAGTATGTGTGGTGATTATCTAATATTTCTCCACAAAACAAATTTATGTAAACTAGAAAAGATACCACAACAAAGGGGATTATGGAGACCTGACATACTGTGTCATCTGTCATTTCTGACAAATGTAAATGCAAAGATAAAACCCAAGGTAGAAAAATAAGAACATCTGAGTCAAATGTTCAGGTCTGAATGTAAAGGGCAGCAAAGACTCTGGTTCCAGACTTTCTGTTTGTTGTTTTTTTGTTTGGGTTTTGGTTTGTTCATTGGGGTTTTGTTTATTTGTTTGTTTTGTTGGTTAATTTTTTTTCTGGTTGGTTGATTGGTTTTGGGTTTTTNACACACACATATATATATATATATATATATATATATATCTCCTTGGATGTAAATTTACCTTCTATTTTAAAGAGAAGGCTCTTTTACAGCCCAGAACTGACTCTAAAATGCCTGCTAACTCCAAAAATTTGTTTTAAGTTTTGGAGGGTGTTTTAGATTAGAGGAAAATATAACCGACAGCCTGAGAGAGGTGAGGTGGGCACCGCTCCATGTCTTCTGGTCCAACCAGTAGTCAGGTTGCAGATGTGTTCTCAACATACATACACGCCAAGCACACTATGCACCACGTGTATCCATATACATATAGCCAGTTACATGGGTCACAGACATGACATACACACACACTAACATGGATCCCTCCAGCAGCTGGACCCAGACACTCTAGTGCAGATTCATAGAACAGGTTGAGTTGGAAGAGACCTTAAAGATCATCTAGTTCAAATTCTCCCCTGCCATGAGCAGGGACACCTTCCACTAGACCAGGTTGCTCAAGGTCCTGTCCAATCTGGCCTTGAACACTTCCAGGGAGGACACATTCACAGGATCCCTGGGCAATCAGTTCCATTGCCTCCCCCCTCTCATTGTAAATGATTTCTTCCTAATGTCAAGTCTAAATCCTCACTCTTCCAGTTCAAAGTTATTGCTCCTCATCCTGTCACTGCAAGCCCTTGTAAGAAGTCCCTCTCCAACTATCCTGTAGCCCCTTTTCAGGTACTTGAAGGCTGTATTAAGGTCTCTCCAGAACCTTCTCTATTAATTCTAATATCTGTCCATGGAGCTCAACCTCACCAGTTTCTGGTATCTGGACGTTTAAGTTGCTGAGGCTGAAATTTGACTCTTGTTGCTGGTACAGGTCATTTTCCAAACATACAGTTGGGAAGGACTTCCCTGGTCCCAGTAATCAGTCTCCCTGTACTGAGACACACAGACTAAGATCAAAAATTATCCACTCCCTTTCTCCCCATCATTTCACTTACCCACGAGCTGACTAGGCTTAATACTTGTTACCAATCCTGTGCTCCCTTGTCCACTTGCATTAGCCCTAGTTCCTGAATCATATATGGACATTTGTGTTTCCAATTCTGACTACAATTGCTGCACTCATACCCTCATACTACCCACCCCGCTTCCTGGACATGTACATGCATATCAAATGGAGAGTCCTTACCCAGGAATGAGTTAGAAAGCAGTTTAATAATAAAGTAGGGCAAATTGCACTGGTCAGGTACAGGAGATAGCTAGGCAGGTGCACTTACTGATTAGCCAGCTATTTACATGTAACCAGTCCTTATGAGCTTAAACCTCTGTTTTCCATACTTGCTGCTCCCAAAATCACCTAAATCCCTTTCTTTTCTAAATAGAAGTCCTGTGCAATGCTGATCTACTCTTTCCCTGCATCCTATAAAGTGTCTTACACCCCTAAGCAAAAAAACTTGAATGTTTATCCATAGAGCTGCTCCCAGTAACTCTCTACAACAGATCTCATGCCTGGACAATAAGGCTGAAGGTCTGCTGGGACTGCCCTGGAAGGCATCTATACAAAATGTATGTTCTTCAGAAAATCTTTGTTTGGGTTCTTACTTGCTGTTGTGCAAACCAGCCCTCCAATGATTTCTCTAGTTGAGTACTTGATGAGCTGATGGCCCCTTGTGAAAACTCTTGGAGTAACTTTGAAAGGTATTAGTCCAGGTCTCCCTCTTGCCATTTCTGAGCTACTTCGTGGATAAACTGATGAGTTTTATTGCATAACCCAATAGTGTTATCCCCCTATAGAATCATAGAATTGTTTTGGTTGGAAAAATACCTTTGCACCACCCAGTATTCCCCTTACCAACTCCAGTCAGGAGTGGGTAGAGGTGGCTGTACTAACATTTAAATAATTCTCTTGGAGTACATGAAAGTGAAAATATGCCAAACAGCTAATGAACTGGGTTTATTAGGTTAAAACCATGGCAAAGGGAAAAGGGTAGTCCAGAGGGAGAAAAACAGTGGGAAAAAAACATATATCAAAGAGAAAGGATATCACTATTTCCCTGGCTTGAAAATTGTGGCATTACTGTAGGAGCAGTTCCAAATTTCTTGGCAGTGATGGTGGACTAGGGAGGTGTCATATGGTCTTCTCTAGGCCACAGGCAATGCAAAAGAGAGCAATGCCAAGTGGCTTTTCTCAGGGAACTGAACTATGCTGGGGCAGTGGTACAGGCTGCCTGCCGCAAAGCTCTGTAGACACACAGGCTGCAGTGGGATGCAGGGCTGTGCCACATGGCCACTGCTGCTATCACTTGCCAAGGCATGGGGCCAAGCAGAGCAATGGGGACAGTGTGCCTTCTTCCAGCTCCTGCTCTCTTCTGTTTCTCTGGAAATATCCCCGCATTTGTCTCCTCACCATCCCCTGTGCTAGCTACAGGGCAAAGCAGCACAGCCCCCAGATCTACAGAGTACCGTGTGCACCCTCACCACTCAGGGACACTGTTCAAACCAATAGAAACACTCATCGAGTTCAACCATTGATCCAACAACACCATGGTCACTAAACCTTGTCCCGAAGTGACACATTCGAATATTTTTTAATACCCCCAGGGACAGTGACTCCACTACTTCCTTGGTAACCTGTTTCAATGCCTGACCACTCTTTCTGTAGATAAAGTTTCCCTAATATCCAATGTAAACCTCCCCTGGCACCATTTCAGGCCATTTCCTCTCATCCTATCATGTGATGCTAGAGAGAACATACCAATCTCCATCTCACTACATCTTCTTTAGTTGTAGAGAGCAGTGAAGTCTCCCCTCAGCCTCTTCTCCAGACTAAACAATCCCAGTTCCCTCAGCTGCTCCTCAGAAACTTTGTTCTCCAGGACCTTCAGAAGCTTGCCTGACTTTCTCTGGACGCACTCCAGCAACTCAAAGTCCTTCTTGTAGTGAGGGCCCCAAAACTGAACACAGCCTCACTAGTGACAAGTACAGGGGCACAGGCCCTTCCCTACTCCTGATAATCATGCTGTTGCCCTTCTTGGCCACCTGAGCACACTGCTGGCTCATGTTCAGGTGGCTGTTGACCAACACCCACAGGTCTTTTTCTGCCAGGCAACTTTAAAACCATTCTACCCCAAGTCCATAGCATGGCACAGGGGTTTTGTGACTGAAGCACAGGACTCAGCACTACTAACTATTAACTTAGTTCTTGCTAGAGGTCTCAAAGTCCTCTCAGAATTTAATTTGATTTAATCAAATAGTTTCAGTCCCAGTATTTCATTGGAAATAACTGATCTACTGTAATTCTGGCATAAATGTCTCTAGCTATGAAGAAACATTTAATGAGTTCTATAGAACTTCTATAGACCTATAGAAGTGATAAGAAATGGGCTCATCTAATCTTCTAGCAGAGACTCACATGCAGCAACTTACTCTATGCACACCAAATGTAAATCTTTTACTCAGGCAGATGCTAGATGCATATCTGTAGTATCTGGTTGGAGTGAGTATTCTCTCTTTGAATCTGCAGAACCTAGTAGGAATATTTATCTCCATTCAGACCAAGGACACATGATCATTTGTAAACCTGTTCACTCCATACTTGCCAAAAGTTTGGGGAATAACTAAAGTAATAAGTAACTTTTTATGTCTGCAAACATCCCTCATCTATCTTTCAGAACACATTTCACCTACTCTATAAACATCAGAAGTTCAGTCTCATTTGCATCTGAACATTTTTATTAGATACATTTGCTATTCCTTAATTATGACATTTTATGATAATCGTGTTTTGTTTTAACAGACATAGCCTTGGTCCCTTATGTAGTGCATCCATCACCTTTAGTAAACCACCGAGACTTTCAGAAAGTAAAATACATACAAGAAATACACTGAGAAATCCATTTAAAAAAAATATTTCAATATTCATGTAAACAAGACTTTAGGATGAGTAAAATCCTGTATGTTCTGTGTTGATATTTGCAGCACAAGTTGTGCAAAAATGAAAACCTTAAAATAATTGTATATAATGAGGTAAGTTTTGGAAGAAGTGTTATAAAATTATCCATTAAGATTTTTTAAAAGTTCTCACCTCTCCACATTGCTAGATGGATTCCTGTACAAAAAGAATGAACCTGCATTACCGAAGGGTGCTAGAAAGTTTGAAAAATATATTCAAAGTATAAACAATAAAAAAGAATTCTTTAGCAAAAACATGTGTCTCTCAGGGATAGTGTTTTCTTTTTACTTTTTGTATGACCAGAAATCTTCCAAATAACATATAGATATATAAAAGTGAGCTGGGAAAAAAAAATTGTAATTGTTTCAAGGGTCATGTATTCTGCAGTTTACTTAAACTCTTCTTAAAAAACAAACAAACAAAAAAACCAAAATCCTAAAAAACTAAAAACCAAACAATACACTAACACAAATGAAGAGCTTCTCTAAGTACTTGCTGTCTGCTTAATTAGTAAGAAAGAATTTTCCTAGGGGGAATGGCTTCTTACCTAAAATTTTGATGTCTACAATGGGAAGGTTTGGATCTGATTAAAATGGTTAACCTTTAGTAAGCCCCAAGTGAGCTAAGTGATTAAGCCCAGAGAGTGATCCATCTCATTCTACATTTTACTTCTGCATATGATCAATATAAATGCAGCCTAAGATCAGTTCAAATGCCACAGGCAGGTATTCAAGATGCTATGAGCTATATTCCTGTGGGGCCGATAGATATGACATGGTAATTACAGGGAAGGTGTGACTGTAGATGAAGAAGCAAAGGGTTTTTTTTAAGGTATTCAAAGCTACTCTAGTAGCCTTGAGAAGGCACTAGACACCTATGCTTAGGAAACTAAAATATTTTCTCATTAAAGTCTTGGATTAAATCCATCTCAGTTGACCTAGCACATAGACTATTACATTCTGTATGCTCTGTCCTGATATTATTAAGTACATTCTTCCTCTGCACTTAAAGAAATAAAATTTTAAATGAGATTCATTAGGTAAACTTTCCTTCCCTCTTCAACACTGATAAGGTCTCCAGTCAAAGTACTTTTTTCCAGTTTCAGGCAGGAAAGTTTAAGGATAAAGGAGAACTGAACAGAGCAGAACAGTCAGACACAAGAATGCTGTGGTGCATGGGAAATGTGTATAAATGGAAAGTTTTGTGAGGAAAAAATAAAATTAATAGAACTTCATAAAAGTAGGTCCTCACTAAAACATTTTTCCCCCACAGATTCCATTGTGCTTTGTGGTCACTGGAATGAATACAAAATTGTTTATTCTTTAGAGAAGAAGTTTTAAATTAAAATTTACAGCTTTTGAAACAGTAAGATTTTATGCACAGAAATGGCCTCCCAGGGAAAATAATAGGATTTCTTAACAGTGGACATTTAAAAGCATGATACTGAATAGACCCTAATAGATACTAGAAGTAGGTTTCGGTCTTGCCCCATACTTCTGTTCCAGTTTTCAAAGAGATGATCAAATTGATGTCTGAGGTCTTTACAATTCGTATTTATATAGTTTGTTAAGTGATTACCTAGCTTTAACCATTTTGGAACTAGGTTTCAGGTTTAAGTTAATACTCTAGACTCCCATGACAGAGAATGAAAGACAGATGAATCCTGCGAATGAATGAACGATCACTTGCTAGGTGAATTATGGAAGCAGATGTGGCTATAGCTGGATTAACATTCTGGGATATTAGTATGTTAAAGAGATGGACAGTGACATTCTAATCTGAGACAGAGCAGGACTGTCTTCTGGGTGTGTCTCTTTTCATGGAAATTTGAAGTACTCTGCAAGTAGTAGATGTAGCCTGTGTCTGTTCATTTTAAGGGAGCCTAGACAATTTGCTTAAATTAATTCCTGAAGGTGAGATGAATCTTACATCAATATATTTGATAAGTCTTGCTTTGTGAATCTGAATAAATAAACTGATTCATCGAAAGAACTGAGGGCATTCTTTAAGGCCATAGATGACTTTTTTTTAGAACAGCATCAGACAGACTCAGAGGAATTATTCTCAAAGAAATCTAGAGATATGAGAATTCTTAATTCATGAAAGAGTTTATAAAATTGAGGATGCATGAATTAAGGATAGAAGGTTGTTTACATATTTTTTTCTCAATGCGTACGTCATGATATAGTCTAGACAGCATGTGGACCTAGAGCAATTAGGGACATGGTTTTGTGTTGAAACCATCCATGGTTGCTGGATCAAATATTGGACTGGGTGATCTTTGAGGGGTCTTCCAAATGAATGTTTTCTGTGACTCTGTAATTGACTTGACCTTAGGTGTTAGGCAATGTCATAGAAAAAGGATATCTGACTACTCTATCTTATGTTTCAGCATTAGAAAATGTATTTTTAGAGCCCTCTTCATTTTGCTTTCTAGACTTTTAACCTTGAAATTGGATTCTTACTAATGAAAGTGTAAATTTTTAGTACTCCTATAGCACAAACTATCTGAAATTCAAAAGAAGTCCTCATACAAATAATAATCAGAATTATTCAACTAATCTAGCTAATGATATGCACACTTCACATACAGAAAGGTATGAATTTTAGGTGGGGCTGTCTCCCTTCTACTTCAAAAGAAGCTTTCAAAGAGTACTAATAATTGAGCTTTTGCTATATATACATTTTAAAGCATAGTCAACATTTTGAATGTACAGATTACTTTATTTGAGAATGATTAATCATGTCTACAGTTATCTAGATATAAACTGAAACTAAGCTTTAAAAACCTCGGTAGCTTTGACTTCCAGGAATTCCTGTCAAAAAGACAGAGTAAACTATTTCTTCTTCTGAATAATAGAGGTAATTCCTGAGTCAGTTTTCCTAATATCCTGGTACAGTGTCTCAGATGATAACATCTAGAAACAGCACAGCAATTCTGTGGAATGCATGTGAAGACAATTCAGAACCAGAGGAAAACAATGAAAATACAACCATAACTTTTGATTTCTTCCTAGTGCAGATGAAGGAAGAAAATACGGATAAGTATTCAGTGCATCTGAGATATGTGTCAGTTTGCTTTACAACAAGAAGAAGAAAGGCTATTTCTGCCTTTAGAAACAAACACAAAACAGACATACAAGGGTGGTTGTCCAGTTCCCTTGACAGCGCACATAATATAAGACTAAGATTAAATATGAATTTCCCAGTACAATGAGTTCAGTCATGTAATTTAATAGATTCTCAACTGTTGCTGCTATTAGATATATTCATATAGACAATGTTCAACCCTAAGGACTTTAGAAATATTGTACATTGCTCTAAGTAAAATCTAACCTGCTATTGCACCTGCTGAAGTCTTTGTACCCCAGTAATAAACCTAAAATGGTAGTAAATTTTACATGTATATACTTTCCATACAAAATTTCATGGACAGCTGCCCTTCTGATAAAGAAATTTTGTCAATATTCTAGATTTTGAATCCCAGTAGGAGAACACCAAAGGAAAGTTTATTACAGGTTAGACATACCTTTGATTAGTTTAACATTAAACATACAAAATATAAATGAAATTATTCAGCCTCAGGATTAAAGGAATATATAACTAAAATGGTTCTTCACTAAATATTTCATTCTTTGGTGTACAAAACTGCCTCTGATATTACTTCAGAGGAAGACCCTCAGAAGCTGCAAGGAAGAAATTGAACCAAATGAAAGACAGAAGAATTCCAGACTATATTGGCATTTTGGCATTTTGAAATATTCTGACTGTCCTTATCTCACTTTTTCTTTTTTTTTCTTTTTTTTTTTTTTTTAATTCAAACTGGTTGATTACAGTTTTACTTCTGTTCCTTTAGAACAACTGTGAATAAAAGTTACCAGCATGTTCTGTGTTTGTTTTGGTTTGTTTGTTTGTTTTTAAGATACTGACTATGGAAATAAGTGATTCTAATTAAATCTTATGATCCCTCCCTGCTCCCTCTCTGCTCGCTCCCTGCTCCCTGCTCCCTCCGTGGAGGTGTTCAAGGCCAGGTTGGACAAGGCCTTGAGTAACCTGTACTAGTGGGAGGTGTCCCTGCCTATGGCAGGGGGTTGGAACTAGATGATCCTTGAAGCCCCTTCCAACCTTACCATTCTATGATTCTATGGTTCTGTGATTTGAGTATCACAAGTCCATCTTAGAACACTGCACATATATGAAGAATGAACAGAAGGAGGAGCGTATCGTCTGTGACCTGTGATTTTCTAGTGTCCCTGCTTATAATTCAGTGGAATTCCTTCGTAGTGTCTAGGTCAAGAAAATATGAATAAATGTATTTGGATTAATAAATGTATGAATAAACTCACTTGGATTACTCTTTGTGTTGTGATTAGGTTGAGTCCCTGTGGGTAAGGATCAGGAGCAAGGCCAACAAAACTGGTATAGTGGTGGGAGTCTGTTACCAGCCCCCCAACCAGAATGAAGAGGTGGACAAAATATTCTACAAGCAGTTGGGAGAAATTTCACAATCGCTCCCCCTTGTCCTTCCACTTCCTAGACATCTGCTGGATGATCCTGAATCTTGCTTGTATTTGGGAGGATTTGATTCTCCTAGGTTTATTGTCTAAGCTTGTCCCTGGACCTCTATTTCCAAAAGAGAAACACATAGATTAAAAAGCACTGTGCAAATGCAAATCATTAGTTAATATGATTCTTCGTGTCTAAGAGTATTTATAAGTAAAGAGAAAAATATTTTTAGCATTCAACATTTTTGTTTGTAGCTTTTCTCTTCTTTTTTTGTTTTAACCATCAATGTATTGTGCCAATTACTTTAAAAGCTGCTTCCCAGTGTTTTCATTGCTATTTAGTAACAAAGGTTGAAATTTTGTGTTACCCCTTCCCTATTTTCTTTAAAGGAAGCAATGTCAAATAACAGTTTAATGAGTCCTCCACTATCTGAGACCTCTGCTTAACCCAATGCTTGGGCAAAGCCAATTAGAACTGTACATTTGCAAATTGGATGCATACAAGCATGACCAACACCTCTTCCCTTCCCCCCCCCAAAAAATAGGACATGATTGTACCTAAATTAATATTAAAAACAAGGTTTGAAGAATCTGTAGATTGATGCAAAAGTTGTTGTTTTGGGGTTTTTATTGACAAGCCATCTTCTGACTCATAGGGATACACTGATATATTTTCCTCCCTAGAGCACGTACACTTGAAATGTCCAGAATGTCCAGATGATGTCATGAAATTACTTATTTATTTAAAAGGAAAAANAACCAACCAACCGAAAAAAAAAAAAAAACCACAAAAAAATTTACAGGTTTTATTTGTTTGGAGGCTATTTGATGACTTTTGGTTTTGGTTTTCTTATATGAAGCCTCCTGTGAAGCACTTGAAAAGATGGAATGGTCAGATTATGCCTTTTAAGGAACAAAGGCATTTTTCTTTGACCAAACACTGGACAGGCACATATGATATTCAGTTGCCCACACATGGGAGTTTCACTTGAAATACCTATATCTGTTCTGTTTGTCATTTAGATGCTACTACAAAAGAGCATGTGCCTCGGTCATGTGTGTAAACATGTTGGGGTTTAACTACACTGGAAGCTCGGCTCCATACAGCTGCTTGCTCATTCTCTTCAGTGGGATGGATGAGAGAATTGTAAGGATGAAAGTGAGAAATCTCAAGAGATAAGAAGAAAACAGTGTAATAAGCAAAGGAAAAGCAATGCTCACAAACAAAGCAAAATGAGTAATTAATTCACTGTTTCCCATCAGCAGACAAGTGTTCAGACATCACTAGGAAAACAGGGCTTCATCATGTGTTAATGGTGACTTGGGAAGACAAATGCCGTAACTCTGAATGTCTTCCTTTTCTGCTTTCTCCTCCAGCTTTATTGTCATTCACAACATCTTGGAGTCTGGCATATCCCTTTGTTAAGCTGGGGTCAGTTGTCCCAACTGTGTCACCTCCCAACTCTAGTGCACCCCAGTTTACTTATGGCAAGGTGATGTGATAAACAAGGTTTTGACATTGTGTAAGGACTGCACAGCAATAGTAAAACAACCTTATGTCATAAATGCTGTTTTCATTGCAAATCTAGAACAGAACAACGCAAAAAGTACTGTGAAGATAATTAACTGCACCCCAGATGAAACCAGTACAAGATGTCAAGTATCTCAAATGGCAATAGATGACTATGGGTAGTCAATTGAATGAAATCCATACCCATCTAAAAAGATGGGCTATAATAAAAGATACTGTAGTCTGAACAAAAAACAATCAAATTTCAACTCACTTTTACAATAAAAATACACATTATGAGAGGCATGTAAAGAAAAAGGAGAGGCTTCTCCCCTAAGAATCTGTTCATTGGTGCAGTATATCTAACCTTTTATGCTGTCACATTCCAATTCTCTTAGAACATATGACCTGCAGCTATTTATGACATTGATACTTGACACTGCTTTTTAAAGAAATAATTAAGTCAAGGTAAAATATTTAGTAAAATTCAAATGATGCCACTGACTGCTTTACAGAGACTTACTTCTGTAATAAGTTTAGGATTTGCACCTGGATGGTCCAGAACGAGAACAAGGTAAAGTGATATAGTCAACCTGCCAGACTCCTCCATACTTGGACCATCTTTCACCATACCATAAGGGCTTGATTCATTTAACCTGCTTAATAGCAGCACAAATGTCAGTCATGTATGACTTGCCATGATAGTGTCCATGGATAAGTCAATTGACCTGTCCTGTGCCCACTGGTAGATTGCATCTCTGCCTTGATGTCCAGACAAATCATGGGCCCACCAAGGTAAGAACAGTTCACCTTGATGTTTCCAGTGAAGGTCAAGATCACAGTTTGTATCAACTTGGGAAATTACTTGTGTAGAACTCACTATAGTGGTCTGAAAGTTCAATTTTTGGCCAGAGAATACACATTAAAGCTGTAGTAGGAGAAAAACAAGACTTGTAATATTTCCTGAGTTATTAAAAGCAGATTTGGTAATAGTTTCAGTGATATTAAAGCCAACCCAGCCTAGAAGATACTCTCCAAAATCTGAAAACATTCCTTTAATCTTTCTCCACATTAAATCAAACAGAAGGGAACCAAGCTTTGCAACAATCCGATGGTGGAGGCAAAAGAGGAACACTGGCCAGGCCAGTGCCCAAATTATGTAAAATAACTTAATATTAACTTCCAGACTTAATTAGCAATAAATCAAATTGAATTTGCTCTTCATTGAAGCACCAAAAATAAGATGTGATGGTTTGAGAGTTACCTGCCCCCGCCCCCCCTATGAAAAAAACCCAGACTAGACTCAACCAGCAGGAAATTAAAGAATGAAGCTATATATTTTTATTGTTTTTTTTACAGCTTAGCACAATATACATAAATATGTACAGAAATATACAAGATAAAGGTAATACAGAAACACAATACCCCTCCCAGAAATCAGAGACCCCAGAAGGGGCTCCCAACCACCATTCCACCTTCTTTCTACCCCTCTACATTTTCCCAGTCTGCCTTACATGCAAGGTGAGTTTGGAGTACCAGCAAAGGGAGTTAGAAGCAGAATGATTAGTTGGGTTACAAAGCAGAATGCCGGAAGACGCACCAACTACCAGAAAGAGAGACTCTCTGTGTTATCTATGTTTGTGTCCTTGTTTCAACAAACCTATGAGTGAAGTAGACATCACCATTTTTGTCCTTTTCACAACCTATAATCTATTTTTTTTTAAATTAAAATATGCCAAATAGCCTCAAACCAACTTATGAACAAACGAAAAAACTTTTTTTTTTTTTTTTATGAACAGGTGGAAAATTAAGCAACCAAGCACACAACTCAGAAGAGTAAGTTATAATGCTCCTCTTGAACTATATCTGCAGGTGCATAACGTTTATAATTCTGAACCTAAGCAATGGGGATAATTGAGGACATTCAATTAAATTTGCACTTGAAAATGCAACTATTGAAAGAGATTATTCTCAATTTTGTGAAAACAAAATGACAGCAAACAATAACAAATCGCAAAAAAGTAATCTCGGCAGTTGCAATTCTTCAAAACATGAACTTAAAGGTCAGTAACAGTGAGGCAGCTAATACTGCTATTAACACATGGTCATAATACTCTTCAGTATACATAAGTTAACCTCATACGTCCCATAGATATAATCAGCAGGTTCATTAAGTAGCATGTTAAATATAAACCATAAAACAAACAGAAGAACATCAACTCTTTAATGATAGCAAACAGTAATCCAATCTTCAGGTCAAAATCATTGTCCATGTAATAAGACAGTGTCCTTTTCAATCAAAGTCCTTTTCCAAGTAATCATTTGTCTACACTTCTGCTTAACTAAGAACACTGTCTGCATCAATAGGTTTTCCTTACTCACTATTTGTAAGTTACCTCACATATGTTACTATGTTACAGTTTAAAATTTAAAATGAAACAAAATTAAAAGTGCACATGAACTTAAAGGAACAGGTCTTTTATTTCTCAAGTTCTGTCCATCAGCACAATGTTAGTCCTACTTCTCCTCCATATTGTAAGTTTCGTTATTTAACGCCATCTTCAAGACAGAGAACAAATGATGTTATCTATCTGCCTGCCCCACTGGAGCTGGTTGTGATCAGATCCAGACAGATGTGTAACTTACATCTACATGATAGCGCTTAATTTCAGGCAGTCCTAGGGTAGCAAACAGTTCATACTGCCCTCAATAAAAAGTACTACATGCCTTTAATAGTACTACATGCTTTTAATACTTGGATCAGGAGTGCCTGGGATACCAAATATATAGGCAAAGTCAGGACTACTGAATAGCATCTCTAATTATCTATTTCAGAAGTTGGTCTGTCTGGTCTTTTAATTCTAGCTACCAACTGCAATAATCACTTTAAACTGTAACAATAGCTGCACCAAGTAATGCATCTCATTTTCAACCACAATCATAAGCAGAAATCTAAGGTCAACAAAAGTATGTATGATGATTCTTCCTGATTCTCCCTCCACCTCCCACTCTCAATCTCCCTCTCTGTTAATAGTTAAGGGACCATAGAAGTTGGAGATTAGTTCTATAGATGTACGTATATTTCAGTTTTAGTTTTGTGTGATTTTTTTAGTGCATATCCTGATCGCCTTCGTTTACTCCTCTTTCGTTTGAATTACCAGATAGTCTTGATCTTCTAAGCTGGATATCTTTCAGGTGACATGTAACTAAAGCTATCCCAGATCTGCACCCAAAGCACTTGGGCTGGTAACTGTGACTGGCCAACAAACACCCAAAAAAGAAGGCTGAGAGGAAATGGGCTTCTGATATGTCCATGAAGCTGAGGTTGTGATTGACCACAACTGTTTCAGAGAAACTGATTTTATCTCAAGATGAAGGGGACAGGAGGATGATCTTCAATAACTGAGTGGTAGTGTTCTTCTCCCTCAGTTCACTTAAAGAGTATAAATGTCTCCCTGAGTTAGCATAGGGGATAGTAAATGTGTGGATCAGCTTCATAAAGAATATCAAAATGAGCAGCTAATAAAATAATTTCAAAGAGCAATGGGTTGAACTGGCTTCAACTTATATATTCCTTCCTGTACACAGGGAATACAGGATGGTAACAATGAGCATGTTGCTGACACTGGTAATGGGAAGCACATTGGTGGTGTGATTGAACTGTGTATTTACAATTTATATATATATATATATATAATTAATTTATATATATATACGTATGCATGTATGTATTGCTAAGTGTAATTTACATTTGTGTTGTGTTATAAAATATATTTTTTATCAGCCTGTTAAATCAGAAATCATATATACCTCTATGCTTGGAAAAAGAATCTGGCTAGAAATTATGGGACTCTGACACTAACAGGCACAGTCCAAAAGACGTGATGAGAACTAACCTGAATTAAACCTTAGTGGATACAATGTCAACATTGTTTTCTCAGGACTAATAGTTTCATCCTGCCCATCTAACCTCTCGGACTGTAATGACTGCTGATTATTTAGCTTGTACATTTAATGACTATCACAGAATTTCTTTTTTATAAAATTTTATCTCTTGACTTAATCCCAGGTAAACTCTAAGTATCCAAATCACCAGATTCTTTGCCAAAAGAAACTACTTCACATGTGAATATAAATATAGTGGCATGTTCCCATCAACAGCTATAACTATAATGTAAAGAAAGTATGTTTTCTCTAAGAGCTGTGATTATGGGATGTCCTGTGTCCTATGTACCTTCAGTCCATGCAGCATTCTCACAAAAAGCCTGCTGAGGTTCTGTACTGCAACTTGAAAAGCGCATAAATATGGTCATGAGGTCATCAATGGCATGCAATGAAACAAATATTCCTAACCAGTGAAGTATGTATCAGCCTACAAAAATTTCCTTGAGGTATCTAAGGCTTACTGTATATTATAATCTCCCCAGAAAACTGAATATATACAGCTAAAGAAATGTTGGGGAGCCACAGATATGGTTCAATAGCAATCACACAGCCTTCTGTGTCTGCTTGCCCAAGCAGGGTCAGAAAGAAACTTTGTTTTGTTGTTTCATGACAGCTTTAAGGTCACAGTAAGTCTTGTCTTTTTAATCCTGTGATATGAAGCCTAAAAAGTAGTCTTTCTGTTAATGGTAAATAAAAATCAATCCTATATGTGGATGGCTTCTGAAAATTCAAAGTAAATTCTGCAAATACTAAATGTTCTCTCTCCCCAGCAGGTGGAATTTAAATTCACCTTAAAAAAAAAATAAAATCTTGTTTTCCTCTATGTGAAAGACAAAAATTTTCAGTTAGTTACTCGATACCACAGAGGAAATTTTAGATGAAATTACAGTGATTTTTCCTGTATATTAATAGACACAAGTAAACTATTGAAGTTGGATAGCTATCCCTGATATGTTCCAATAAATATATCTCAAAAATTACCTTGTATTCATAACATTATCAAAAACACTGTACAGAAATCTAGAAATTCTTTGGGTTATCCAGGAAGCTTACTCCTTTTTTTAGCTGAAATTCTAACTTTTCTTTTAATTATCAAGGTTCTTTTTCATTGCTGATCTCACTGTGGTAGCAATATCCCATTTTGTATTTTGCATAAGCATACAAAATGTGCAGCTTTTTCTGGTTAAACTGGAACAAATTTTATGTCAGAAGGCTCTTTTAGTTTTATTTGTATTCCTTGCTAACTGAATGAGAGGTTCCAACTTTGAAGACATTCCCAAGATTTTTTAAGGTCTATTCAGTAAATCTGACTCACTAATATTCCAATTAAGTTCAGTGTTATTTCAGTCTTTCTGGTTAATACTGCAATGAGAAAGTATCATGGGTTGAGTTGAATCTGCTGATGTATATTCAATCCACTCTGGCATCATACCAGCTTCCAAATGAACATGCTGAGTAAAGCAAAGTATTGTAGGACTTGAAGTCAAGGTTCTAATATAAAAGGTTTCCTGTTCCAGTTGCCACATCTAGTTTCCAGATTTGAGGTGTCAATATCTGTTGGGCTGGCTGCTGCGTGCTTGGGGTAGTGAATTGCTTTATCATTGGTTTCTGCTGCTGCTTCTGCTTATTTTGCTATGCTGTTCTGTGAAGTAGGCTAAGGTAATTGTATATCTGATCAAACTCCTTGTCTCTTTCTCTCCCACCTGTGTGTGTGGGACCTTCACTTGGAAGGCAGACTGTGAAATCAGGACACTTCCCTCCCAGTATTGGGTTGGAGTTACTTGTTAGAGCAGGCTATGGCAACCTAGGACAGTCCATTTCTGTTGCCCTATGGGGAGCTTGAAAAGCAGGCTGTCTTAACCAAGATAGAAGAATGAGATTTAAAACTACGACTTTCTGAAAATTCATTGTGCAAACAATTAGTGAGTAAATTCTTGTAACTTTTTCTTTGATAAATTATCTAGAAAGACGATTAATTTAATTTCACCTAACTTTTGACAAAACAGAAATTGTGGTAATGATGTTAAGAAGATGTTTTTCCCATTTTAAAATCAGTGTCAATGAAGTGACATTTTCACTGAATAGTTTCCAGGCCAGATGCTTAACTTCTTTTAAAAGAGTAAAGACTAGTGAGACAATTAAAAATTGGCTGCTGGAAAACCTGAGGTGTTTCAGAAACATCTGCAACATTATTCAGATCATATTTGAACTCCTACAAAATATGCCTTTATTATTGATTGCTATATTTAAAGTGCAGACATCAAAACTGAAGATCCTTGTAATGAGCTCATTATCATTCTGTATTTATAAGAACACCACCTGGTTTTATTTTGTGCATTTGTTATGCATCAAAAGATCAGTTTACCAGCTTAGCTGTTGTATCTTGTTTGGGTTCTATTTCCCCATAATAGAACAGTGATACTTTCAGGACATAACAACATCTTCAAAAAAGGGTATATAAGTGGCTCAATCTGAGTGGTTCACTAGTCAAAGAGAAAGAAAAAGTGCTGCCTTGCAAATGAATCTCCTCCTGCAACACTGTCAAAAGAGTTCTCTAAAACAAAAATCACAAACAGAAGTTACTTGGCTCTACTAAATATGTGACATTAGAATCAGTTTCTGACTAAGGTCATCACACTGCCATGAACTTGACAGGACTGCTTTGGATAACTTGAAAGCTGGGTCATTATTCAGAAACATCAGAAAATCCAGCATTAAGACTAATGCTGCATTTCTGTGCTAGAGTTCAGGTAACTGTTTAGAAACCTACATTGGTCTTCCAAATAATTGTTAACTTACATAAAGATTTCTGCATCTTTATCTAGCAGCCTTTTATACTTGTGCTGACATGCATGAGCTTTTTCTAGCACACTTGTTTTTCATTAGACTGCCCAAATGAAAGAGAAAAAAGGCTACTAATTCTTCAGTGATGTCCTTTCTTTCATTCCAAGATATGAACTTTAACATTGAACTTCAACATTTATGAGGACAGACTGAGAGAGTTGGGGCTCTTCAGCCTGGAGAAGAGAAGGCTTCCAGGAGACCTTAGAGTAGCCTTCCAGCATCTGAAGGGGGCCTACAGGAAGGCTGGGGAGGGACTATTTACAAGGTCTTGCAATGACAGGACAAGGGGCAATGGGTTTAAACTGGCAGAGGGAAGATTTAGACTAGATGTTAGGAGGAAGTTGTTTGCAGTGAGGGTGATTAGACACTGGAATCGGTTACTCAGGGAGGTTGTGGCTGCTCTTTCCCTGGAGGTGTTCAAGGCCAGGTTGGACGAGGCCTTGAGCAACCTCTACTAGTGTGAGGTGTCCCTGCCTATGGCAGGAGGTTGGAACTAGATGATCCTTGAGGTCCCTTCCAACCTTACCATTCTATGATTCTATGATTCAACTTAACTCTTGTTTTTAGAATTCAATTACATAATACGTTTTCAGGAGAAAGCAGCTACAGTATTACAATGAAAGTGAATGAAGCCCAGATATGTGGAAGAACTTGAAGAAGAATTTAACTCTAAACACCCCAGATGCTATGGGATTACTAATATATATTATTATCTTGAATATCAAAAGTACAAGCACTTGTGTAAAGACTCAAGATTTATATGCACCTGTTTCAGCAAAAGGTGGAATCTTGTTCTAAAACCTCAAAACAACATCCATTTGTAATTCGTCTGGAATTCAAACACAAATTCCTAATTCAATACACAAAGTACCTCTGAAAGAATGGCTCTGCTCCTCTCTGTGATAATGCAGCTTTGTACCTGCCAGTCCAATCAAGCAGTGAAACGCAATGTAACTTAGAATGGTATAAGGTACAAGTTGTGAATCATAGCAAAAATGCTATAAGACAAGTTTTTAAGTTTAGTAAATACAAATCTAAAATTTTTTTTAACATTTAAGAGTCCATATGCTCAGTTTGTGCCAAGTAGATGTGTGTAGAACTAAATTTTCAGATAGTTTTTTGTCATTCAGGATTTAGCTGTACACATTCAGATGAGTACTGACAATGCCCAAGCAGTCTGACATTCAATTGTGCTGAAAATTCAATCCAGAAACCATACAAAATATACCTACAAGGACATTTTGCACAAATATTTTCATATATACAGAAAACCTGACTGATGTACCTTTAAAATGAAGGCCTAAAATAGTCCCTGGACATGAATGTTTATGTCCTTTATTTTACATTCTTACCACATTTTTCTTTTTAAAATATACTCTCTGATTTTATTTTTAATTTCTCCCACAATTTCCTCATTTTTCCTCAAGTGCAAAAAGAATGCATATTTTCTCAAATCCGTCTTTTATGTCAAGTCCTCACATGTATTTCTTCTCTTCCTATTTCTCTTTCAGTGTGCAAAGAAAATAAATGAATCACTATCAAAACGTTTCAATATCTCAAGACAAAATATTTAGACTTCTACACAAGCTTTTTCTTAAACTGACACATTTCTGTAGATGTTAAAATGTTATTCCTTTATGAGAGAAAGCTGCTCAGTCAAAAAAAAAAAAAAAAAAACCAAAAAATAACAACAAAACCACAAAACCCATCCAACCCCGAAAAAAACATGTCTAGCCCTTCATGAGTCTCACTGCCCTTCTCTTGACATGCTCCAGCACCCCAATATCCTTTCTACAGTGAGGGTCCCAGAAGAACTGATCACATTACACGAGGTGTGGCCTCATCAATGCTGAGTACAGGGTGATGATCGTTTCTCTGTTTCTGTTGGCAGTGGTGGTGTTTCTTATACAAACCAGGATGCCATTGGCTTTCTCGACCATCTGGGTATGCTGCTGACTCATATTCAGTCAACTAGCAGCTCTTTAATTCAATGCAGCCCTTTAGCTCAGTGTATGGCAGTACTGAATCACCAGAGCTTTTTATGTAGTCAGCCCAAATTTAATGTTGTTGCTGTTGTTATTTTATTTCTCTAATAGCACTATGTTATCTCCATTACTGGAACAGAGTGGGCTTCTCTATGTACCAGCATTAGTAAGTTAAGTCACAAACACACCGCATCACAAATACATCATCTGTACCAATTATGTGTTAGATTTGTGCTAAAATTGTTGGCTTAGGCCAGTTCATTGTCTCCTAGATTATTCACAAAATGGATGATTGGTGTGCATGGGAAGAGGTGTACTTTTTTCACCTCTTTGTCCCATCTCCTCTTTTGGAAGCAAAAGATTTCAAAAGTTTGGCATGTCAAGTCAGACCATGTCAGCTGGCTTCGGTGCTGAAGAACTGTCCCTGGCACTATTTAGTTCGTTATTAACCTCTGAATCAACCTCCTAGGACAGCCAGACACTTATTTTGTGATATTTCAGAGACTTAATTAGATATCTTAGTTCATCTGCTCTGATGTTTGCAATTAATTATTTTCAAGCTTGCTCAGAGCCAGTCACTGAAACAGCACCAGGGCACTCTTACAAAGAGGTAGCTGCATAAGTAAATAGGCAGCAGCTTAGCTGAAAATGCTTATCATACCAATAGAAAGTAGAAAAAGGAAAAGTAGTCCATAGGAAATGTTGGTCTATTGAAAGAAATGTGAGTTTGAATCAGAAATACCAAGTGATATGCCTAATTTTTGTTTATATTTTTCAGAGTAATTTGCATTTCTGGAGCTAAAGTTTGGAAAAAACTTATTTTTGTAGACTACCATTTTCGGTAGAAGTACTGAAAAATAGAGGTGCTAAATCAGCCCTCTATCTGCAATATTGACTTTTTACCTTGAGAGAGAAAAAAAGATTACAGTGAGAAGTTGCACATTTTCTCAGCCTTTGCTTTTCAGAATACGACTAAGTTTTATATAAATGTAGAGTAAACAGATCATTCTGGTTCTGTGTAATAAAATTTGAAAAGTCAAAATACAGACAAGCATTATGTTTCATCGTAATGGAAAAGAATACTTCATCAGTAACCTTTAAAGCAGAAAACTGACAGTATCTCATAAAATAAACTTAAAGAGTACTTTCTATGGTATATTCTTCACTATAAGCTAGATTCCAGCTAGTGCCTATATGAACTCATAGAAAAGAGATTTGCATAGCCCCAAGCAAGAAGAATTGGATTCCTAGGTTTCACAGTAGTTTCACTTCATATACTGAACTGACTGTAAGCAATGATGTTTGTTTTGTTTAAGCACACCCAGGCTGCCTAGAGCTTTTAAGTTTATATATTTGCACATTAATCTTCAAACAAATAAATAGCATGGTATGAATACACTCAGTTCTGCAAGAATGTTATTTCATCTGACTTAAAATGTTTTATAAACTTTTCATTTTTCTTCCTTCTTTCTCCCCTGTCTTGCATATATTTACCATCATATTGTTTATTATCAGGTACTACAAACAGTGTTAAGCAAATAAGAATACTAACAGCTGACATATACAAATATAAATACACATCTTCATGGAATCGTATATCTGATTCTCACCCAAACATTGAAATTCTTAGGGTCACTAACACCAAAGAAACATCATAATTTTAGGGTGGAAAACTGATACTTATTGCAATGTTTAAAACATAATCCAGATGTCTAAATTATTTTCTTAGTAGTCAGAAGATGAAGAAAATGTAATTTTGGTTTTGTTTCTGTCAGAGAAAAAATAGTTTTCAGTACAGCTGCTTTGTTTCTCCCCTCCAGCAGAATACTCAGGATCTCAGCTACCTGGGATACTGTAAGAAATAAAGTAAGCCAAATCTTCTACCCTAACCTTCGACAGGTTCAGATGAAAAGGTATGCAGAGAATTCATACAATTTTTACATATTCTGCATCCACGCCAACCGTGTAAAGACCTTTAATGAAGAGAAATAAGTATTTCTTTTCAATCTCATGATGGAATGAGTTGCATCTACAGGAGTCTGTTTCTTTGTGGTGATTACAAAAATCGCCTCAATAACTACCTCCTCTGTGGATATCTACACAATAGATGGCAAGGGTTAGGTTAAGTGAATCCCACCTGGGAGATGAGAGAAACTGAAACTCTGAACTTTCACTAGAACTATTCATCTATGCAAAATTTAATCTTGCAATTGCAATATTGTATTACAGAACTATACTCTATTACCATAATTATAGTATGAAGTAGACATATGATTATTTGGCTTTGATAATGCTATTGCTAATTAACATCTACAGTCTTGGTATATAAAAATGGGGCTGGGATTGGCCTAGAAAAAACATTGTGTGTTCCACTGTTATGTATGTTGTTTCATAATTTTAATGTTGTGTATCATTTAATGAGAAATTTGTAAAGAATCCTGAATATAGTTCTATCATTAGAAGTCAAGCTTCTAAGCTAACTGTCACAGAAAAAAGCCCTAAACATCTCAATGGAGACTCCTACAGAAAGTCTAGGTGATACAAATCATATTCACTTTTCCCCTCTCCCTTTTTCCCTTCTGTCAGTTGCAACTATATCTGGCACATACGCCTAAATTCAACAAGGAATCATCTTTGTTTAAAAACGCCTTATAAATTAAGATTATTGCTGCTATGTGTGACAGTGAAGGCAAAAATATGCCCTTGCTCATATGTTTTAAGTTTAGATAGACTATCCTTCTTTTGAGAACTTACCTACCTGAATCACAGCTGCAGTTATTTTTATATGTCATAGATATATGAGTCTTAAGGATTATGTCTTTAATTGGAAATATCTAAGCAGAAACAGATTTTTGTTGTTAAATGCAAAATGATGGTTGCTTCTCTGTTGAATTTTTATCTGGCCAAATTTGTCACAGAAGTACATGGGATGTATATGAAATGTCAATCTTTTCCATATGTAAAGCCTACCCATTTTCCCTATTTTGTTCACATATGGTTAAGAATTATATGAGTCAAGAAAAGAAACCAATTAGCATTTCATTGAAAACTGCAGTACCTAACATTCAACAATACTCTTGTATTGTATAGATCAGAGCTGAATACAATTTCTGCACCGAATCAGATAAATACACCATATGGAGCTTAAAAATTACATCAGTTACAAACTCTAGTCTGTTGAAAATTATAACCTACATCAGTTTCTAGCGAAGTTTTCATCATTGTGCTTAATTTTATGCTGAACATTGTCTCAGAGATGAACTCTGTGACTTTTCAATCAGTATATTACCCTCCTTCAAGTTAATTGTCCGTTTTCTAGTTTGAGTCTACATTATCAAGTGAACAATTTCCTCAAATTTATATACCTTAGTTTACCTTCCCATTTTAAAAAAGTGTAAAAATGATGACCCTTGAAATTACAGACCTGTCAGCCTCACCTCTGTTCCTGGGAAGACCATGGAACAGATCCTCCTAGAAGCTACACTAAAAGTATATGGATGTCAGGAAGGTGATGTGAGATAGCAACCATGGCTTTACCAAGGGCAAGTTCTGCCTGACTAATGTAGTGTCTTTCTGCAGTAAGATAACTACGTCAGTGGACAAGGGAACACTGACAGATGTCATCTATCTGGAATTTTGTAAAACCTTTGACACAGTCCACTATAACACCCTTCTCTCTAAACTGGAGAGATTTGATGGGTAGATTGTTCAGTGGATAAGGAACTTGTTGGATGATCACATCCAGAGGGTAGTGATCAACAGCTTGATGTCCTGATGGAAATGTGTGAAAAGTGGTGTCTCTTAAGGGCCTGTACTGGGCCAAGTGCTGTTCGATATCTTCATCAAGATTGAGTGTACCCTCAGCGAGTTTATCGATGATATCAAACTGAGTAGTGTGGTTGATAAAACAGGAAGAACCTGGGCAGGCAGGATAAGTGGACTGAGGAAAATCTCATGAGGTTCTCAAGCTTGTCCAGGTCCCTTTGGCATATCAACCACACCACTCAGCTTGATATCATCTGCAAACTTGCTGAGGGAGAACTAGATCTCACTCTCTATATCGTTGATGAAGATATTGAACAGTACAGGCCTCACTAGGGACCCTGAGGGACACCACACCACTTTTCACTCTTCTCCATCTGGCCATCGAGCATGCAACCATCCAACTGATTCCTTGTCCACCAAACCATCCACCCATTAAATCCATATATCTCCACCTTAGAGAGAAGGATGTCATGGGGGACCACATCAAAGGCCTTGCAGACTTGCCCTTGGTGAAGCCATGCCTGCTGTCTCAGATCATCTCCCTGTCCTCCATGTGCCTTGTCAGATGTTCTAGGAGGATCTGTTCCATGATCTTTGCAAGCACAGAGGTCAGGCTCACAAGTCAGTAGTTTCCATTGTCCTCCTTTGAACTCTTTTTAAAAATCAGTGTAATACTTCACTTCTTCCAGTCACCAGGGCAGTCATCTAACTGCTGTGATTTTTCAAATATCATGGATGAGTGGCTTGGCATCTACATCAGTCAACTCCCCCAGGACTCTGGCATGCATCTCATCAGGCCCCATATACTTGTATATGCTCATGTTCCTCAGGTGGTCATGAACTTTTTCTTCACCTACAGTGCAAGGCAGATGCTTTCCTAGAATTTATTTTTACTATGAAGATTATGAGATTCTCACAATACTGAGAAATGAGATTCTTGTTATAGTTCTACTTTATGTTTTGTTGCTTGAAAATTATCTTGGCCTCATGTTCATAAACACCAGAATAATTTCAACTTACTTAGTCTTGAAAGTCTTTTGATTTTAGGTTTAATTTCAGTTAGTGATTTCTTGGCTTATATTGTTACCACTAAAATTTAACAATGATACTATGATATTTCATTCATACCAAGACATTTTATACTAGTTTCAGCATATGCTATCTTTAAATAGCTAAAGCTTAAATAGCAGTTGATGATAAATGTGACTTCTTTAGCCTACATATATGTTGTAACTGCTTATGTATCGGTTGTCTGAATCATATATTTTACTTATGCCTATAATTAGTACACTCAAGAAAGATTTAGGTCTACTTATTCAAAGATTTACTTAACAAGCACCACCTGCTGTGTTGGTTCATATCTTTTGATAGAAAGCATATACTCTCATGACTAGCTGTAAATAAGACATTTCTATATTAAAATCTCTTTTCTCAAAACTCCTTCACAAGAACACTTACTGTCTCTCCTCTCTCTTTGTATTTTTTTTAAGACTCCCTAACTTCAATTTGTTGTTTCTGCTTTCCCCTTTAAATCTATATTCAAGGCTTTATTGTCAAGGATCATCTTTTTTCCTGCTTATACAGCACTCACCTGGTCTTGTCTCATGATTAGAGCTTTCAGGCACTTAGAGATAATGTCTCTTTTTAGCTGCCAGCAGAACAATTTCTGTGTTAAATATAATTTTTAGATACTGCATAACACGAGGACTTCTCAGTTACATTTTGTTCTCCTAGCCTGTTATTAATGAGCAATTATTCACTTGCTATAGGATGCAAAAGATAGAACATTCATGCAACAGATGAAAATTAAAATCTATTTGAAAATATCTAATACTTAGAAGTCTGTCTTTATAGGAATTGAAAAAGTCCTGGAAAAGAAGAGTTTCTTCAGTCTGATGGTATTGTTCATAGATTCATCATGATAAACTGTGAACCTGTCCAATTGGAGAACAGATAACTTTTCTTTCTGTAAAAGATACTTCATCATACAAAAATAATCAGTATTGAATACTCCACTTATAGAAATTATTCTATTTTATCCTCAGCTGACATTAGTACTGTCTCTGGATATTTTTTTTTCTCCAAAAATACAACTATAATGGACAGTCTTGGCTAGTGGTTCATATTCAGATTTTTCAAATAGAGACACCAGGTCACTGGATTTCATGTGCTGTGTAAATTAAAATTAGATACATTTATCTCCTCCTAATGTAATTTTTCCTACATATCTCTCAGTCTTCATTGACATCATAATCTCATTCCCTGAACAAGAATTCCTATGACTGCTATCATAACTTCCAGTTTAATTCACATAGAAATTTGAATTTTACATATTATTTTACTCACCTCTGTACTGTTTTTATTTCAGTTGCAGGAAACAGAAATGGACTTTAACTATTAGAAAAGTTACCATGTATAAGCAAAAGAAATGTTTTTCACACATTACTAATACTGAAACTGAAACAAAAACTAATAGAGTGAGATTTATGTATTTATATTTATATGTAAATCTTATTGTCTGTTAGTGTTCTCCATCTCTCTTACCATCTGTCTGTGTCATCTTCTGGTGAAATGCACCAACAGTATCTTACTCATTCAGAATGCTTTTAATATTTTGTTGTTTATAGTTAATTAGCTTCTTAGTTGTTGTAGATGCTGAATGAGGAGGAAATTAATTTGATTATCATTTTTTCTCCTAAAAAACTTTAAAAACTGCTTGCTCTGCTACATATACATTTCCTAAGTCTTGCTTCAAAATAAGTTATGTTTGTACTTCAGTGGTATGTTTTTAATATTGTTATATCAAAATAAAAGTGGTATGAAGTGAAAAAAACCAATAAACTAATATTTTGGAAGTAATCATAATAGCAGTTTATTGGTGACAGATTGCAGTAACATAAGTTTCTTGCTAGGCAACAAACTACACACAGAGCATTAACTCAGGGAAATTTTGCAGAATATATTTTGGAATTTTTACATGTCTTATCAAAATGGAACTTTCTAATAAATTAAATGCCAGATGTGTTCGAGTGTAAAAAGAGAAATAGTGCACTTGGGCAAGATCCTCTGCTTCCTTGCAAATAGCATGTAAACTGATGGCAGTCTATGACTAAATCGTTTTGGCTCATGTGTGCCTATACATGTTGGAAACATGGCATAAAGGAGCAAGACATGAGAAAATTTTGCTTCTAGTCATTTGTTGTTGACTGATTCTTTCCAACAGAAAGAAAATAATTTCATAAGGATTTAAGTATTGTATTCGTGAATGGTACCAAAACAGAAATGTTGGTTCACATCTTAGTATTGCAGCTTTCTCTTTCACTTGATATAGAAGCCTGATAGTAAAAAAAAAAAAAAAAAAAAAAAAAAAAAATCATTCTACACCATGTTTATGTGATTCTTTGTGGTAATATGTTGTATATACAGCCACAAGTTTATAACATCTTTATACAGGAAGTTGCATGACCACAGGATTCACAATCCAATGCTGTCCTTGAAGCCATAGCTACATATGGAAGTACCTTCAGTCAGATTTTACTATTATTGTTGTTATTACTGTTAATAATCATCATAATCATCATCTGATTGATAACATAAATGAACAAGAATGGTGATTCAGTAATATCTTGCATTCTGATTTTTGTAGTACAGTTACCAGTGGTAACAGTCACTGATGAACCAGGTCCTCTACCTCAGTTCCTTAAACTAAAACTAAGCTCTTTGGTAACATGTACCTTCTCATTTTGTGGTAAGAACTGGAAAAACAAAACAAAACAAAACAAAAAAACCCAAACCCACAACCCACGTATATATATCAGAGGATAGAAAGTAAAAAGTAATCACGCTGGTAATCAATACTTGTGAACATCAGACTAGATTGTGTTACCTAAGCACTATCAGAAGGCCAGTATTACCATGTTCTTATCCTCGAAATATAAACTGTATGAAAGTAGTAGTTAACAGCAAAAAGTGTCAACTTAATATCTTTTTGGTCTTTGGTATTGACTATATGGGGTTTCCTACCATTTTCCCTCCTTGAAGTCTGAAGAAATTTGAGAAAATAGAATATGTCCTGTCACCTGCCATGTAGACAAAGTAGATTTCAAAATTTTCAGGGACAAAATGAAAAATAGATTTTATATTTCTTAGTGGCTTTTCAACCATTTTTAACACAGTGCATTTCAAGTTTAAAAGATAGTAATAAAATAAGTTATTTTCCTCTACTGAAACTGAAAAATCCAAATATGAGAAATATGTTTGATTCTGTAGTAGATCAAATGAAGCAATATATTTTCCTAAAAGAAGGGTATCTGTATAGATATTTTCTTAAAAGGACACAGATTTCTGTTTTATTGCTCTATTAAAAATCTGTTTAAGATTACATATTTTCTAATGTTTAATTGAATAGGCACCATCCATGAGCCAATATATCAAGAAAGTAAGCATATCTCAGCATACAAGCTGCTTCTAATTTGGGTGTTTGGTTTTTTTTCCCCTTCTTAGGTAGTCAGGAAATTCCTGTGCATAAAAGCTGAGGTTTTATACATCCACAAAATAAAATTTCAATTCCCAGGGAAGGATCCATGCCACCTATTAATAATTCCAGCTGTAATATATAACAGGATGAATATACAGCTATCCCCTTGCACAAGTATCCTTCCCACTATGTTCATAATGTAATTACAATGCAGCAAAACTAGCACTCTCCTCCACATCATTATTTTCATTACAGAAAACAGGTATTTGCTATGTGAAAAAAAGATAACTTGCACTTTAGTGTCCTTATGTATGCTTTAATCAGTCTAAAATGCAATTGCTAGACCGAACCTCAAAACTTCTGGCATTGACTAGAATATTCTTTCAGTGGAATATTTTATGTCTGTTGAGCATCTGATATATTTTAAATATTATCTCTCACCAGTTCTGAATGTTGGGCTAAATAACGAACATTCACAGAAGCTTTCTCAATTACACAGTTGCCAGAGGTAAATGAAGGCTTCAGAAAATGGCTTGCAAAAACAGGGTAAGAAAGATCATTCTCTCTCAGCACTGTTGAGGGAACAGTATTTCTAAGCTCTGGAGATTTTAAACCAGGCTTCTGGGTCTAAGGAAGAAGATTTATAACTAATAGTGCAAGAAACTCAAAGAGCTTGTGATTCCAGCCACCACTGAGATGTCATGTTGCAGAACAGAGCCCAGAGAGACTTTTGTTCTCATCCTCTAATCAGGTCTCTATTTTTCCCTAAGGCAACGTAAATAAAGGAAGCACTTGTGTTTCATTCTGTTCTTTCCACTGCATATTATGTAAAATTGGCAAGGGGACATTAAGAACTGTTTTCTTCTATCAAGAAATGTACTAGTCTAAGAAATTTACTGTAATAGGGCAAATTTATTTAAAAAAAATCTGTTTTCAGTTTTATTCTTTTACTTCATGGTAGCACTAATTCCATAGTCTTCATTCTCCTTGTCTTCTACTCTGATAGATTTTTTCTTAAGGTATAGGGTAAATAGTATATCTATGCTGAGACATGATACAAACATACATAGCTTAGCTGCAAACACCCTTGTCAGTGAGAAGGAAATAACAAGAAGTTTGAATGTGGAATCCTACGCCACTGTTGACAGACTATTTTCATTGCTTAAACTATCTTATTTAGACAGCCTAAGTCTGATGGAAGAGACTTTTATTCCATATTGTATCAGATGACATTTGCAAATGGAGTAGAAGCAAAGGCCCCTGAAGAGCTGATTACCCAATCATACGGAGGTCGGAAGCCAAAAAGAAAGTAGAAACTGCTAATACAATTGATAGCTAACAGGACTGCCCAGTATTCATTTTCATGTCTGGGGACACCGACACTTAAAAAGCCTAATGATGCTGAACTTATGATATGAACCAGCTTTGATTTATGGAAAGTAGGCAGTACTGAAAGAAACAAAGTATGTACGGGATAAATTAAATAGGTTGCTTCTAATCATGAGTCAGGTAGTACAGGCAACAGAAAAAAAAATCCATCTCACACAGAATCAGGCAGTTTTGCATATTAATGGATATTTCTTATGATAAATGATGGGTTTAATGTTAATGAAAGGTATTAAAAAAACCTATGTCGTAATAAAGAAATAGAGTTAATCTGAACAACATTCATATACTTCAATGAACGAGTATGAGGAAATTTAAGTTCTTGCAGTGATAAAGATATTTCCTGTAGCTTTTCTGTGAATTAGATTAATTACTCTTCTCTAAGCATAATATACAGGAAAGGCATAGTCACAATGAACATCTTAAATTTGTTTGAAGCCAGAAGGATGCATTTGGGACTTATGTTTTAACCTAGACTATGAATGTATTTTTAGTAAAACCATTATGACAGTACAATGTGTGCAAATAATTAGAAATAAGATCAAAGAACAGTGTTCAACATTATTGATGCCTTTAAGATCTTCATATTTGAGATATTTAAAGACAACCTATAGGATGCAAAAAGCAGAGATCTGAGCAGCTGGTTTAGCCCTTGAATACTACGGTGTTCCCCAAAATAAGATTGAGAAAAAGTTTATTGAATGCAAGGCTGGATTGTGCTCCTAGAGTGTTTCCATGAAGCAGCTTCTTAATACATAAGATAATGTTTAAAAGGTGATTAATCACATTCTAAAAGCTGGCCCAGCTAAGCAATCTACATAAAATTTGACCATCTTAATCACAATTAATTTATTTTTTTTTTAAAATCTAATGGTAAGTAAATAGTTATGCTGACTATGGAAAACTTAAGTCAATTGAAAACAGCTACTCATTTCCACACTTAGCTGATTAACTCAATAAAGCGACAGAAGCAAAATATTTCAGTAATTAGATTCTGGTATTTGCATATCACCAGATTAAACTAACACTTGCTTATGAAGAAATAACTCCTTTTGTGACACCCATGGGGGGTTTAGACTGAAGGAATGCCTTTGTGAGTTGTGAGTATCCCAGGGATATTTCAGAAGGTAGCAAATGGTCTCTTACAAATTCTGAGATGTGAAGAGAACTTCACAACTTAGATGACTCTATTTGTTTCCTTGAAACCTGTAAAGAACATCTGGTAGGACAGAGAAGGAATTTTAAAGTGAGGAAAATTAGTATGATTTTGTAAAAAGAGTGCTCCATCTTTTTCAGACACAGAGTTGATGAAGATGAGTATTTCAGGCATCAGAAAGCCAGCATTATGAGAGAATGGAAAAGACAAAGCGACTTCCAACTTCCATAGATCTATCTGAAAGGTTATATTGCAGCAAAACAATAATATTTCCTGAAGTAATATGACCAGATGGAAGAACATCTAAACTTTCTGTAACATGATGAGACATAAGCAAATCAGGATGCTCCTGGTACTAGGCAACCTTACTAGAGGGGATGTGTTACTAGACCTATCAGTCACCAATGCAAGCAAGCTAATAAAAACATTAAGACTGGAGACAGCCTGGGCTGTGGTAATCTTGCATTAATGGAGTTGGCAGTCCTGATGGATATCAGCCAGGCAAAGCATAGAGTCAGGGACATGAATTTTGAGAAAGCAGACTTCAATCTCTTCAAGGGGTTAGTCAATACAACCCCCTGGAAAACTGCCTTTGAGAACAACGGAGCAGAACAAAGCTGGCAGATCTTTAAGAACAACTTCCACTGAGTGCAAGAACCTCTGGTGTAAGAAATTAGGAAAAGAAGGCTAGAGATAGGAATGGCTGAGCTGAGGCCTGCTGTTCAGACTATAAGGCAAGAAAGAAATGCACAGGCAGTAGAAATAGACACAGGTATCCTAGGAAGAATATTGGAGCATTTGCCCAGTTCTGTAGGGATGGAGTCAGGAAGGAGGGAGCTGAATTTGGCAAGGAACACGAAGAATAATAATAAGGGCTTCTATAGGTATGATGGTCAGAAAAGGAAAGTCAATGTACCTCCCACTGGTGACATGAGTGGCAAGCTGGTCACAGTGAATGAGAAGGCTGATACACTCAACATTTTTTGTCTCAGTCTTCACTAACAATCTCTCTTCTACACCTCCCAAGTTGTTGGATTGCAAGACCCTGCCACTCTAAGAAATACTCAAGTTCATGACCTGAGAAATGTGAATGTATATAATTATAGGGAGACAATGACTGCATCCCAGAATCCTGAAGGAATTGGTTGATGTAGATGCCAAACCACTCTCCATGGTATTTCAAAAGTCTTGGTAGCCAGGTCAAGTCCATGATGACAAGAAAAAAAGGAAAGATTTCACACATTTTTAAAAAAGGAACTACCAAACTGTCAGCCTCCTCTCTGTGCCTGGAAAAATCATGGAACAGATCCTACTAGAATATTAGATAGGGTTCATGGAGAACTGCAAGGTGATTTGAGACAGCAAACATGGCTTCACCAGAGGCAAGTCTTGCCTAATCATCGTATTGGCTTTTCACATTGGAGTGACTACGTGAGTGGACAAGGGAAAGGCAATGGATACCATCTATCTGGAATTCTGTGAGGCTTTTGACATGGTCCCCCACAACATCCTTCTCTTGAATTTTAAAAGATATGTGTTACACAGAAGACAGAGAAATCAGCAGAGTTATAAAAAAAACCCTTTGATTTACTTATTATTAGAACTGTTCTCCTTCCAATACAATAGAATATATAGGTTTGGTCTTCAGTTGAGAATTTCTGTTAGATTATCAATTACTTGGAGTATTACAGTATTTAGAAAGATGAACCAAAACTCACTGCACATTCACTCATAAAAGGAGAGCTCTCCCCAGACACCCAGAAATACACTCACAAAAGCTGGTTTGCAGAGAAGATGAGATTCCTTTAAAGTCCTTTTTTAGCAGAGATATTCTCCTAACTGCTAGCAGCTGTTTTAACATGTGGAGAGACAGAACACCAAGGAAACCAGAAAGAAAGTGGGTGTTCTCTCAGTGGCACCCGTTTTTCTACCTGAATTAGAGTTTGATGTGTGGTGATGGTAATTAGTGGGCATTCGAGCCAAGACAAAAGGAGAAATCAGATAAAAGATAAATATCAATGCCTGGCCAGCTGCATAGCTTGCTTGTCATCAGGGGGTTTGTATTACAGCACATGTCATGGATGGGAGGTTTCCTGGTGAGGGAAGTGTCTCCCTCGCCTCCCAAATCCAGTCAGCTGAGGGGGTCTTATCAGGGTCTGAATTGAAACTGATACAGATGGGTGAAATGTTTGGTGGATAATGAGTTGGTTTGATAGTTGCTTGAGGAGGGTAGTGGTTAATGGCTTGATGTCCAGATGGAGATGGAGGACAAGTGATGTCCCTCAGTTGTTTGTACTGAAACCTGTGCTGCTCAGTATTTTTATCAATGATACAGGCAGAGGGTCTAAGTGCACCCTCACCAAATTTGCAGATTTTTGATAAACTGAGTGGTGCAGTTGACAAGCCTGAGTCATGGGAGAACACCCAAAGGTAACTGGAAAAACCTGGAGTAGTGAGCCCAGGTGAATCTCAGAAGGTTCAACGAGGCTAAGTACAGATGATGCATCAGGTCAGGGCAACTCCTGGTATCAATATTTGGGTATATTGGAGGATGAAAAACTGGACATGAGCAGATAATGTGCACTTGCAGTCGAGAGAGAAGTATAAAGGGGTGCATCAAAGAAAGCATGGGCAGCAGGTCACAGGAGGTGATTCTATTACTCTGATGAGACCTCACCTGGAGTAATGTATTGAGCTCTGGAGTCCTCAGCACACAAAAGACGTGGACATGTTGAAGCAGGTCCAGAGGAGGGTCACAAAAATTACCAGAGGAACACCTCTCATAGGTGAATAGGTTGACAGAATTGAGGTTGTTCTGCATGGAGAAGGCTCTGAGGAGACCTTCTTCCAAACTTCATTATATAAAAGGAGCTTATAAGAAAGATGAGGACAGATTTCATGGTAGGGCTTGTTGCAACAGGACCAAGGAATAATGATTTTAAACTAAAAGAGAGTAGGTGAGGACAGTGAGGCACCAAAACATGTTATGCAGAAAGGCTACAGATGCCCCATTGCTGGAAACATTCAGTGTCAGATTGGATGGGGTTCTCAGCAATCTGATATAGTTAAAGATGTCCCTGTTCACTATAGAGATGTTGGACTAGATGATCCTTACAGTGTTTTCCAATCCAATCTATGTTATAACTATGATTCTGGAATCACTGAAGAAAGGATTATTAGGGCACACTATGTCAGGTACATCAGCTAGTTAAGTGAGTCACTCCAGGCTATTTCTCTTAACAAGCAAGTGATATGAGTGCTTTAGACTCCCAGTTTCTTCTCTCCTGTTTTGAAGCATGCATCACTGACTGAAAGGAAGAAAAGTCATCTCTCCTAATTAAAGATGTCTGCAGATACTATTAAATATCTGAATGCACACTTTGTAGAAAATACTTTTGATGACATGATTTTCAACAGTAGTGTTTCTCTTTATGCATTCTTTAAAGAGGGAGATTGAGCTATCAAGCATGGTGTTTAAGTTTTTGATGGTTAGATTCAGATGAGATAAATCTCACACTTGTATTTCGTATGTTACATATATATTAGGTATGGATTTCACAGCATATTAAGGCCATACCACGATATAATGGCTTCTCATGAAGTGATATTACCTGGGGTGATACTGATATAAATTATTTTGTTGAGCGTTCCATTCTTCATTAATTGGGCAGGCTGGTAAGCAAAAAGAGGTTATCAGAGCTCTCATTTGGTAGAGTTATAACACCCAAATGAAGCTTATGAAACAGGAAACAAGACCATCACAAGGGTTTGAGCTACCTGCAGTATTTAAAAACAAATCTAGAGAAAATCTAGAAAATATCATAAAGTCAATAAATGAATTTGCATTGCTGCAGCTATTACACTGCTCTTGTGCTAACACCTATGACCCTGCTGTTGGGGACAGCATGTTCAACCATGATATCACAGAGCTGCCCTCAGCATCCTCCACACTAACCATGGAATGTGAGAAGGGACCAACCGAGACTTGTCTGGAGACAGACTGTTTGCATTTGAATGAACTGCAGAATGCAGATATTTCTAAAGTTTATTTATGCATTTCTAAAACCTATTCATCCTATTCATGCATTTTTAAAGATTAGTCATGTGTTAATGAATTTATGAGTGAATTTTGTAATTTCGTCAGCCTTCTACGACTTAGTAATTATAAAACAAACTGACATCATGAACTCCAAAGGCAAAAGACCTAGTTGGAAATCAGTATTTGTTGATAGTTCTTCTGAGAATATCTGGAATGTATTCTAATATGTCATTCCTTTCAAATGAGGAAAGCATACCTGTGTTTTAGATTATTATCAGTACTAGGTATCTTCAAAACATTGTGATGTTTTGCTATACATTTATGCTGAAATGGGTCACCAGAACTGGAGATAATTATCTAGTATAACCAATTCTTTCCCCATACAGATTTGTCATAACTCTCAAAGGAAAATAGTGAAAGAGTACAACTTTTTTTTAGTGCATATTCAGCTTTAGATTTTGAAGAACATGGCCTTTTGGGGAGAAAGGTCAGGTACGAATTGCTTCAATATATTATCATATCAAGAAACAGTAATGTTCCAATGAATACATAGGTAGTGGTATTTCAATAGCTTTGAATACTTTTTTTTTTTTTTACCTCAACCCACCATTGATCAACTGTAAGTCCTAGAAAATTACAGCCAGACTTGTTGAAGCACCCTCCTTAATTCTGGTCCAGAAGCTTTTGTCACCTTTACAATCTGATGCAAAAAATTGCTTACCTCCTAAAATGTCATTCCTCTCACTTCCCTCTAGGTCTTGCAGTAGCTCACTTGCTTCATGTTAGATTTCTGGGACACTTGTAATACAAAGTAGGAGATCACAAGAGGAATGTATTTCCAAGTGATAGTAAAACAAAACAAACAAAACAAAACACAAAACCACAACAGTTTGTGTTTTCAGGGCAGAGTAGGGCATAAGTAAATCCACTGAAACTACTATTGTATCTGGAAAGGATAATGCCACTTAGAGCCTGGAATTCTCTGAGCTTCATAATAGAGATTATCAGACTTTTTATGTTCTTATTGCCCTATACGTAAACACCAGTGGACTTCTTACACCATTCTTTCCCAATCCACACAATTCCCTAATCTGGCCTTCCACACAGTTAAAGAGATATGATGTCTTTATTTCCCAACCAAACCACACTTTTTCTGCTTGTTCTTTAGATGTCTTTAAATACTCGCTTTAGAGAGTTCCCTTACTAACAATTACATCTCTCACAAAAATGGATAATCTTCAGAAATCTCATGCATGCAGTAGCCGAACAAATATTTAATATGAGTTGTTTGGTTTGGGGTTTTTTTTGTTTTGTTACTTTTATAGAAGCTTTAGGCAAAGCTGTTACTGAAGAAATTTATAAGCTGTTATTTTTAAAAACACTTTTATTGTAAAGAGAATATTTGGTAAGCATGAACTGTTGTAGTCTATTATTACTCATGGAGATACATAGGCTGTACAAAAGTCAGTTACACAAAATCATACATATTTAATTCTACTTTCTTAAATATTTTAAAATTATGAGATAAATATTAAACATTTTACAAAACCAATGCCTTCTTACATTACACATTACCTCACATGACAAAAATAATGTCCAAAATAACTGCTTAAGGAAAGATTTTTGGAATTTATTCTTGATTTTATAATTTATTTTTCATTTGAGGTGTACTGAGATGCTGGTTTACAGAACAGCTGGAGCTATTCAGCAGATGTCAGCTTCATAGCTGTTAGTTGTCACTCCTCACTTGAGATTTGATCACTGGATGCATGACTACTGGTGGCCCATTTCAGGCCAAGTAAATCAGAATATTTTATGGAAGCAGTGGAAGTCATCTAGGCAAACTCTCTTTACTCACAAAGAATTGAAGTAAGAATGAACCCAGAAATATACCCATATTTATCCCATCTACAGTGTCAAAACAAAAAGCCCAGGGTTCCTATGTAGACACTGAAGGCAAAGAGAGGCACCTCTCAAAGGAGATGCTTTCCATCTATATCACTGTGGAACAGTTTCATTCTTGTTATCAGCAATCAAGTACAAGCTGTATAGATTAAATACCACTGTAGTTACATAGGGGTACAAAAATCTCAAAGACAGCTTTACATATGTGTATAATATGTGAGGTATTTAGTAGATGTGGACTAATTCCTCCCTAAACAACAGTAGTTGTTTTGCAGACATTTTTTGGTTTGGTTTTTTTTTTTTCACATGATATATTAACTTTTCCATACATCTGTAAGATAAAGCCATATTGTCACCTCTTGCAATCATAGAATACACTGGTGGGAAGGGACCTCCAGAGGTCACCTAATACAACCCACGTGCACCCCCAACTAGATCAGTTTGCTCAGGGGCCTATCAAGCTTAATCTCAAATATCTCCACCACCTCCTTGGGAAATACAATCTTGTGTTCATGACCTCATAGTAAGGAACTTCTCTCTGATGTCCAATCGAAATCTACCCTTTTCAAGTTGGAAACCGTTGGCCCTTGTCCTATTGCCCTTGACCCCTTGTAAAAAATCCTGCCCCAGCTTTTCTAAAGGCCACCTTCAGGTCCTGAAACTCTGCTATAAGATTTCCCTGGAGCTTTCTCCAAGCTGAACAACCCTAACCCTCTCATCCTGTCTTTCCAGGAGAGTTGTTCCAGCCTTCTGATCACTTTTGTGGCCCTCCTCAAGACCTTCACCAACATATCCCTGTCTTTCTTGAGCTGAGGATTCCAGAGCTGGGCACAGTATTCCAGGTGAGGCTTCACCAGAGCAGAGTATTGTGTCAGAAACACCTCTCTCATTCTGCTGGCCATGCTGCTTTTGATGCAGCCCAGAATGTGATTTGTTGCAAGTGTGGGCTGTTGCTTCATGTCCAGCTTTGCATCCACCAATACCCCCCAAGTCCTTTTCTGCAGGGCTGTTATCCGTCCCATCCTCTGCACAGCGTGTATTGATGATAAGACTTGTCCTGGTCCAGGTGCAGGACCTTGCACTTTGCCTTGTTGAATCTCATAAGCTTCACCAGGACCCACTTCTCCAGTTTGTCCAGGCATCTCTGGATAGTATCGCATTCATCTGGCCACCAGCTTGGTGTTAGCTGCAAACTTGGTGAGGCTGCACTCGATCCCACTGTCTATATCATTGATGAAAATATTAAAGAGCACAGATCCTAACACAGACACCTGCGGGACACCACTAATTGCTCATCTCCATCTGGACATCATGCCATTTACCACTACCACCTGCATGCGACCATCCAATCAGTTCCTTATCTGCCAAACAGTCCACCCATCAAATCTCTATCTCTACAAATTATATACAAGAATGTTTTGGGGGATCATTTCAAAAGCCTTACAGAATTCCAGATAGATAACATCCATGGACCTTCTCTTGTCTACTGATGTAGTCACTCCATTACAGAAAGTCATTAGATTGGTCAGGCAGAACTTGCCCTTGGTGAAGTCATGCTTGCTGCCTCCTGTTCTCCATGTGCCTTATCAGATATTCTAGAAGGATCTGTTCCATGATTTTCCCGACACAGAGCTGAGGCAGACAGGTTGGTACTTTCAGGGGTCCTCCTTTCCACCTTTTTCTTTAAATGAATGTAATATTTCCCTTCTTCCAGTTGTCAGGGACCTCACCTGACTACCATGACTTTTTAAATATCATGGAGAGTGGCTTGGCATCTACATCAGTCAATTTGCTCAGGACTCTGGGGTGCATCTCACAGGGTCCATAGGCTTTAGTATGCCCATGTTCCTCAGATGGTGACAAACCTTGCTTCCACTTTGCTCCCTTGGTCCTCCCTGTGTTGTGGTCTTACAGCCTGGGAGGTTTGCCAGTGAGAGAGGTTACCAGTGAAGACCAGGGCAAAAAAAGTTCTTAGAGCCTCAGCTCTCTCCTGGTCTGTCACTAGCTTGCCATTCTTGTTTATCAAGGGGGTAAGTTTTCTGTAAATTTCCTTTTCTAGTTGATATGCCTATAGAAGCCCTTCTTGTTATTCTCATCCCTTGCAAAGTTCAGCTCCAACTATATCTTGGCCTTCTTGATCTCACCCCTACACAACCAGCAAGCATCCTCCTCTTCCCAAAATACCACTCCCTTCTTGAACTGCCCATACAGTTTATTCTTGAACTTTAGTTTGACCAGCAGTTCTTGACTCACCTATGATGGTCTCTTCCTTGCCTGATTTCTTATACCTTGGTATCAAGAGCTCTTGCACTTTGTGGAAGGTGTCCTTAAACATCTACCAGCTCTGTTTTGCTCCCTTGTCCCTGAGGACTAACTCCATGAAGGTCTGAAAGGTTGCTTTCTTAAGTTCAGGTTTCTGACTAAACTCCTTGTCTGACTTGTATCCAACTGTGAACTCTGAATTCTTGCTTTCAAAGTACTGAATGTTTCAAAGGACTGAACACTTGCTTTCAAAGTACAGTTATACCTTTACATCCCTTTTCGAAAGCGTACCCACATGTAACAGTAAGCTTTTGAGTTGTATGAGTAAAGATTATGCATTTGCTGTGCTCTCATTTTGTAAGACATCATTCTTTTATTCTGTGTGGTCAGTCTATCACTAGTAAAAGGGAAAAGGTGAGACATGTCCCTCACCCGTGTTTACTTTCCATTGATGATACTTTCATTCTTGTGATTTCAAATAGATTAAGTACAACTGTGTCATCATTTCAGAATTAGCTGAAGTGATTCTATTTTAACTGTATATAGGTAGACAAATTCAGACTATTTAAGTCATTGTTTTTCTTGCAAGCAAATTACATCCTGGATGAATGTAAAAGAGCTTATTTGTCCATATTGATCTGAGGAAAGAAGAAACAAAAAAAGTGACCTAGTTGTGAGAAGGCCATGAAGCTGTTTAGCAGATGTCCTCAGTAAAAAGTGGTCATCTTGTTAATTTGAGTAACAATCTCATTCAGGCTTAATTATTTCCCAAACTCAGCTACCTGCCAGAACGAAAAGCCAGAGGTATCATTTATGTACAGGGAAGCACCTAAAGTTGTGTTTCTGTGAGCTGCTAACTGAAGGGTTCAGTGATGCTAAAATGTATAGAAAACCTTGATCCTCCACATTTTTTTTCCCCCTGTAATCTGCATGCTTGTTTGATCCAAAATTCACCAATGCAAAAGGAAGCCATTCACCTTTTTGTGGTTGTTGATCTGTTTAGGTTTTTTTGTTGGTTTGTTTTTTTGTTTGTTTGTTTTTTAATTGTTTGGGGCTAGTTCTGCAAAATTAGCCACTTGAACATGGCTTATCATCTTTTAGCAATGAAGACGCAAATAGTAGATGTAAGCTACAGGGGAGGAAGGGGGGGAAGGGGATTTAACAACAGAAAAAAATATTTCTTACCCCAGTTTTACAAGGACGATGTACAGAACAATTCTATCTTTCATTTTCCTCTTTTAAAGTTCAGCACATGCATAATACAAGCTTCTTGGTAGGACTTACTTAGCCCTGTTATCCATCCACCTGTGCCAAAACAGGGGACACTGACCATCACTTTTTAGGAAAATTACTTTACCAAGAGTGAAAGGGTCACGGCTTCCCTTGTATATTTACATTCCAACAAGTCTGAACAAATATTGCTTGTAATATGTAAAAGCAACCATAAATTTCAGCCTTTCTTTCCCTTAGAACAACCATTTCTGTCCTGTCATGTAAGTGTCAGCTCATGTAATTAGGTGTAAAGAGGCATGTGGTGCCAATATGTAATACTGGCACAGAACAAAGAATTTCTGAAAAAAGTGCCATTTTCAGGGTAATGCCAACTGTCCGCATAAACCTAACATTGCCTGACTTCTGTGCTGACTTGTGGATAGGCAAAATGCCATCCAAACAGACGTTCAAGACTTCAGAGAGGCAAAATACCATGTATGTATACTAATATATTTGCAGGGAGCGCAGTTCCTACCAAGAATGTCAACTCATCCATCTGCTGTGAAAATCCAGACCCACAGTTACAAGAATGAGCCACAAATGACCCATCAATAATTTGGATTAGTTTCTAACAAGATTCTTCTTCAACAGAGAGAAAAATTTGGCTTACTACCCCCTGTCTAGGATTACAGATAATCATTTTAACAAAGTCTTTAGTGTCTCTAGTCTCTGTAAAGCTATACATGATGGAGCACAGTGCCTGTACACCTGCTGCAATGCCTTGCCAACACTTTGTGTGCTTTGGCTTTCACATTGGTTTCTAAAGTGACTAAAGGAATTCTACAGGTAGATACCAAGTTTAAAAGAAAAAGCAGCAGTAGAAGTCATGCATTATAACTAGGTTAAACAAATACAAAGCAGCCAAAATTTGCAAGATAGTTGCTATAACTCTGATTTCTGATGGTAGATGAGGGATTTTACCTTGCTAAGTGCAGGACTGTGCAGAGCATTTGTTGGCCCAAAAATGGGCTCTCTTCAGAGGTGAACCTTATTGTTAGTTTTAGATATTTTTTTTCTCCAGTATCTGATTTTCAGAATGTTGAACATTCACCTTTCTTGAGTGATTTTAAAGTTTAATTACTTAAAAAAAAAAACCAAAACCAACATGCAATGCGAACAGAGTATATACAAACACACACATAGACACATGCGATGAACATAGCTACTCATGCCAACAGTATGAACAAGACAGATTTACTTAAAAAATACATATAGGTTTGGTATTTATAAGGCAAGAGGCTAATCTGTCTGTCTATATATCTGTTTTATAACCCAGTTGTCAGTCACATTTAACCCTGCAGAAAAGAGCAGAGCTGCAGCTGAGATTAAATCCACAGAAGAACCAACAAGAATATGACCCCAAATCTCTTCAGCTTCTGCTTTTTCAGTGCTGTAAGCAATAAACATGTCAAGTGAGAGAATCCTCTCATATACACGCGCAGTCAAAAATAAGAATTGCATAAGACTCTATAATTAGTGACTACACAACACTGAGCTAAATCTAATCTATTAAAGTACACTTCTAAAATACCATAAGATACCTCAAAATAATCCATATGAAAATCCTGTGAAAGAAGTTAGTTCTCTGCTCTCTTTGACTTAACACACCTGAAAAATCAGCAGATAAAAGGAAGCAAATTGCTAGGGTACCACAGTAAAACTTTCTGAAAGAAAAGCAATTGGGGAATGAAAGTGAGTGCCTTTAACTTGGGCATGAGAATATGAGAGAGTGAGGCAATTTCTCAGGTATCTCAAAGCCAATTATGTTGCTGCAACTTGAACTGCATGTGTAAGTAGAGAGGGAAGCACTTCTTGTTTCAAAGAGTTGGCATAATATTTTCTTTGCTGCCATCTTTATTAAATAAGGGAGAGCTATGGCATTGTGATGGGGAAGTACATATGTACATTCTAAACGTTGTACAACATGAAGGAAGAAGAGTTTCAACAAGAATTCATTTTGATATGGAGTTAATAGAATGTCAGGCTGTTCTCACCTTACAGTCATATGTAATTTCTGTGGTGAATTACAGTTAATAGTAGACAAAAGCAAAGTTGTTTGTTTTTTTTAATCTATCTGAAAACAACATTTTTGCATTCCTTTTCATAAAATAAGACAGAAAATGCAGCAAAAATAAAAATGAAAATATTTATTAATCTTTCAGATTGGTTATTTTTTTCATTAAAGAAATAGCTTGTTAAAAAAGAAAAAAAACCCACAACAACCAACCAAACAAAACCCCCCCAAAAAAACCAAAACAATCCAAGCAACAACAGAAAACCCCAAAGCCAAATCAAACCAAGCAAACAAAATCCAAACAAAAACAAAAACAAAAAAAAAAAGGAAACAAACAGACAACAACCAAAAAAATGAAAAACAACTCTGAAGTTTTGCTGGAAGCAATTTTAAAACACAACTTTTAGAAAATAATAAAGCCTTTACATGTGTGACAGTTATGTGAGTGTATAAATGCTGCATTCCTTCTAGTTTAAGCTTCCCGGATTGCAAAGCATAACAGAACAATACAATAATGAACAAGGGGAAATGGGTGGAAGTTGAGGCATAGGAGGTTCCATGTGAACCTGAGGAAGAATTTTTTCCCTGTGAGGGTGACAGAGCACTGGAACAGGCTGCCCAGGTGGGTTGTGAAATCTCCCTCTCTGAAGACATTTATGAAATGTCTGGATGCCTTCCTGTGTGATCTGTGCTAGGTGATCCTGCTCTGGCAGGGGAGTTGCACCAGATGATCTTTTGAGGTCCCTTCCAGCCCCTGACATTCTCTGATTCTATGATTAATAATAGGATGCCTTCCACTCTCCCCATTTTGGAAAGAAAGGAATTAGATGTAGAGAGTTCAATAGGGTAAAAACACCTAAAGAATAGTCTTGCTTCAACTTGGAAGTTAAAAGAAAAAAAAACCTTTAACTAGAAATAAAAGATATTTACAGTATCACAGTATCACAGTATCGCAAGGGTTGGAAGAGACCTCAGAGATCATCAAGTCCAACCCATCACCACAGCCCTCAAGACTAGACCATGGCACTAAGTGCCATGTCCAAACGTGCCTTGAACGCCTCCAGGGACGGTGACCCCACCACCTCCCTGGGCAGCCCATTCCAGTGACAAACTACTCTCTCAGTGAAGAACTTCCTCCTCACCTCCAGCCTAAACTTGCCCTGGCGCAGCCTGAGACTGTGTCCTCTTGTTCTGTCACTGGTTGCCTGAGAGAAGAAGGTAACCTCCTCCTGGCCACAACCACCCTTCAGGTAGTTGTAGACAGCAATAAGGTCCCCCCTGAGCCTCCTCTTCTCCAGGCTAAACAGTCCCAGCTCCCTCAGCCTCTCCTCATAGGGCTTGTGCTCCAGGCCTCTCACCAGCCTCGTTGCCCTTCTCTGGACACGTTCAAGCACCTCAATGTCCTTCCTAAATTGAGGGGCCCAGAACTGGACACAGTACTCGAGGTGTGGCCTGACCAGTGCAGAGTACAAGGGGAGAATGACCTCCCTGCTCCTGCTGGCCACACTATTCCTGATGCAGGCCAGGATGCCATTGGCCTTCTTGGCCACCTGGGCACACTGCTGGCTCATGTTCAGGCGGGTGTCAATCAGCACCCCCAGATCTCTCTCTGTTTGGCTGCTCTCCAGCCACTCTGACCCCAGCCTGTAGCTCTGCATGGGGTTGTTGTGGCCAAAGTGCAGCACCCTGCACTTGGACTTGTTGAATGCCATCCCGTTGGACTCTGCCCATCTGTCCAGGCGGTCTAGGTCCTGCTGCAGAGCCCTTCTGCCCTCCAACCCAGCAACATCAGCCCCCAGCTTGGTGTCATCTGCGAACTTGCTGATGACTGACTCAATGCCCTCGTCCAGATCATCAATGAAGATTTAAGGTGAGTTACAAAAAGGTATAGGGAAGGGAAACAAGATACCAAATATATATACAACCAGATTTATGGCAATGGATGGAGGTAGATTCAGGAGGTGGTTGTCCCACCATACGGTAGGGTGGCCACGTGGCAAAAGCAGAAGTAGCAGAAACAAGGTTTTATGGAGGTGTAATTAATGTGAGATTATTTTAAAAGATTAATATTGTTTATTAATATTCAATATTCAGAACTCTCACCACCTCAAATACTAATTTTAATAATAATTGGCTCTTCACATGGTCACAGAAACTTTATACAGGTAATAACATAGGATCTAGAGATAACTAGTAGTAGTATAACATTAATTGAACTGGAAGAGGAAGTTCCTGTGGTCAATATACTGCTTGTCCACTAGATGGACTCAAGAAGATCCTTTCTGCTTATGGTAGAAGGCCATAATTACAAGAGGCTTGAAGTATTTACTCACGAAATTATCTCTCGACTCTCAGGGCTAGCTACAGCTTCAGACAGTACCTCAGATGCTTTCAGGATATTCTGTTACTGTCTTGTCACCCATTGAGACTTCTGATTCTTTCCAGGATTCAGGGTGTAGACTATCTCTGACCTGGTCCTGATCTCCTCTGTATAATCTGTGTGTCTTCCGGACTTCCCGTCTTGGCAGGAGACTTTCAGGTGTAGGCAGGATGTCTTGTGATGTGCAGTCTTGGCATGATGTCACACTGGCTATCCAGGCCAATCGTATGGATGCTTCTAGATCCTGTTTCCAGGCAGTTCAGGATGCAGTGAGGCAACAGCAAGTAGACAAGCATGAATACAACAGCAGAGCACAGACACAATGACAGAGCAAGTTGTATCACCTGCTCATCTCCTTTTATCAATATAGCCAGAGACTAATGGGCCTTTGGACACAGAGTAGCCAGTCAGAATGGTAGTGTGCCAAGCCTGACCATATTAGGTGAAGCCATAGGCTTGCTTTACCCTTTTTAGGGCAGAACACAGGCCTCACACAAAGCATACACAAGCCTAGTGTGTGTAACTTGTTTACCACAATCATGCTGCTTCTAACTCCCCTTGCCAATCCTCCAAACTCACCTTGCATTTAAGGTACACCCTGGGATAAGGTAGAGGGGTGGAAAGAAGGTGGAAGGGTGGTAGGGAGCCCCTCCTGGGGACTCTGATTTCTGGGAGGGGTATTGTGTTTCCGTATTACCTTTTAAGTAGTATATGTCTGTATATAGCTGTAAATATTGTAATATATTGTAAATATCTGCTTGTATATTGTTCTAAGCTATGAATATAAAGCTTCTTTCCTTGGTTTCCAGCTGCCTGAGTCTCCTTATCAACAGATAGAAAAATGTGTCCATGTATATGATGAGTATTAAGATTTCTTAAGTCCCTCTTGGTCCCCATCTGTATCCCAGGTAGATGTGCTTCTCTGGGAAAGGTTGATGCAAGTGAGGTATGAGCAGGATAGGAACATGGAGGAAGAATCAGGGAAAAAGGAACAGTCTTTTCTCTTAGGGAAAAGACAGGAAACAGTCTTTCCTCTGCAGGGAAAACAGGAACACTCTTTCACTGCAGGGCATCAAGGAAACAGGTGCAGGTGACATGTTGTAGACTTCCTCTGGGGGGGAAATCAGAAGCAGTCTTTCACTGTAGGGCATCAGGAAAAACAGGTGCAGGTGAGATGTTTTAGCCTTCCTCTGGATTGCTGCTTGTGTGGTGTGGGTTCTGTTGGACAAGTTGTTGTAATGATGTAGACTTCCTCTGGATTGCCGCTTGCATGGTATGGATTCTGCTGGACGGCTTGTCATTGATGTAACTAGAAAAGAAACATAAAATCACTTATAATTATTATACAGTAACTATATTACATGGAGCTGTGTTACTGACTCTGAGATTAGACCTTTTCAGCCAGAGTGAGATTTCTCAGGGGAACACGCTGAATGGTACCAGTTTCAAGCGTGACTCAGTATGTATGACCAGGCGTTTCAGTGAAACCCACCCGTTTGATAGGTTTGGCCTCACCCCCAGGAGCAGGAGCAGCCCACACAGTTTTCCCCAAAAGATTCTTTTCGCAGACCACGGGAACTCCATCTCCCTCAACTATAGGCAATAGGGCAGATTGAGCAGGACCAGCTCAGTTGACAGATCCTCTGCTACTCACTAGCCAGGTGGCTTCTGCTAAGTGTTTCTCCCAGTTTTTGAAAGTTCCACCCCCCATAACTTTCAGAGTGGTTTTCAACAGGCCATTGTGACACTCAATCTTTCCTGCAGCTTGTGGATAGTATGGGATAAGGTAAACCCATTCAATCCCATGTCTATTTGCCCAGTTGCTTACTAGGTTGTTCTTGAAATGGGTCCCATTATCTTACTCAATTCTCTCTGGTGTGCCATGTCTCCATAGTGTATGCCTTTCCAAGCCCAAAATGGTGTTGCAGGCACTGGCGTGAGGTACTGGGTAGGTTTCCATCCACCCAGTACTTGCCTCTACCATGGCTACACATACTGTTTGCCATTTCAAGATCGAGGCAGAGTGACATATATATAATGTCTGCCAGGCCTCCCCATATTTATGTTTCGACCACTGTCCCCCATGTCACAAATGTTTCATGCACTTAGCTTGCTTTATAGCAATGCAGATGTCACAGTCATGGATAACCTGTGCTATAGTATCCATGGGTATATCCACTGACCTGTCCCAGGCCCACTGATAAGTACCATCTCCTCCTTGATAGCCAGAAGAGCCATGGGCCACTGAGCTAAGAACAGTTCACCTTTGTGCTCCCAGTCCAGATCTATTTGGGAGATGTGGGCAGCCAAGTCAGCTTGGTGGTTGTGCTGTTGTTCTTCAGTGGCTCTGCTTTTGGGGATGTGAGCACTGATATGTCAGATTTTAACTGGCAGTTTGTCCAGTAGTGCAGAAATGTCTTGCCAGAGGTCAGCAGCCCAAATAGTCTTCCCTTTTCTCTGCCAATCATTTTGCTTCCATTCTTTCAGTCACCCCCATGAGGCATTTGCTACCATCCATGAGTTGGTGTAGTTGTAGAGCACTGGCCACTGTTCTCATTCTGCAATGTCCAGGACCAGCTGCATGGCTTTTACCTTGGTGTATTGGCTGGATTCACCTTCTCCATCTCTTGCCTCTGCAACTCTACATGTAGTGTTCCAGACAGCAGCCTTCCATCTCTGCTTACTGCCTATAAGATGGCAAGATCCATCTGTAAACAGAGTATATCTCTTTTCATTAGCAGGAAGGTCAGTATATGGGGGAGCTTCTTCAGCAAGGGTCACTGCCTTCTCTTCTCCTGGCATTCCTAAGCCAGTGCCCTCTGGCCAGTTGGTGATCACTTCCACAATGGCTCCCCATTCTAGCTCTCTGGGTTATCAGAGCCATCCACTTACTCCAAGTGGCATCTGTGGCATGGTGTGGAGTTGAGCTTTTCCCTTCAAACATCCAAGTCAGGACTGGAAGTCTTGGAGCTAAAAGGAGTGGTGACTCAGTTCTAATCACCTCAGAAGCAGCTCAAACTACCTCACAGGCAGATAGAATTTCTTTTTCTATGAGGGTGTAGTTAACCTCTGAGCCTTTGTACACTTTACTCAAGAACCCAAGTGGGCAGTCTTGTGTTTCTACAGGAGCATTTTACCATAAGCTCCAGATAGGACCATTCTCACCGGCTGCAGTATAGAGCATGTTCTTAATCTCTGGGCCAGTTCGAACTGGTCCTAAGGCCATAGCATGGATTACTTCTTGTTTTAGTTGGTCAAATGCTACCTGTTGTTCAGGTCCTCACTCAAAGTTATTTCTCTTTCTGGTTACGTTGAAGTGGGGCTTCACAATCTGACTGTACCCAGGAATGTGCATTTTCCGAAAACCCACAAACCCCAAGAAGGATTGTGTCTCTTTCTTGTTAGTGGTTTCCACAACAATGGCTAATTTATTTACCACATCCATAGGGATATGGCGGCAACCATCTTGCCATCAGACTCCCACGAACTGGATTTCTTTGGCAGACCCTTTCACTTTGCTTCTCCTAACGGCAAAACCAGCATCCAATAGGATATGAATGGTCTTCTTACACTTCTCAAAGACCTCTTCTTCTGTCTCACCCCGTATAATGACGTGGTCATTATAGAAGAACTGCAGATGTTCAGGAGTTCCACCCTTCTTCAATGCTGTCTGGATTATGCTGTGGCAGATTGTAGGGTGTGCTTTCATGCCTGAGGTAGTCAGTTCCAGTGGTACTGGATGCCAGGTGAAAGCAAACTGCTGCCTACACTCTTCTGCAATGGGAATGGAGAAGAAAGCATTAGCAATGTCATTAGTGGCATACCATTTGGCTTTCTTCTATTCCAGTTCATATTGGAGCTCAAACATCACAGGCACAGCTGCACTGGAGGAGACACTTTATTCAGGCCCCTGTAGTCAGCCTTCATTCCCTGTTCTCCTTTTGCACTGGCCATATGGGGCTGTTGAAGGGTGAGTGAGTCTTGCTGATGACACCCTGCTTCTCCAGCTGGTGAATCAGTTGGTGTATGGGCAGCAGTGAGTCTCTGTCCAGTATTGCCTGCAGTGTACTATGCAAGAAGCAATTGGTAATTTTACATCCTCCACCTTGTGGGTGCCCTACATAGAAGGGTCGTCTGAAAGACTGGACATGATAGACAGCTGGTATTTGTCTGCAGTGTCTACAGCTTCTATCCCAAAAGCCCACTTGTGCCCTTTCGGGTCCTTAAAATATCCTTCCTACAGAAAGTCGATGCTAAGGATGCAAGGTGTATCATGACCAGCCACTACAGTGTGCTTCTGCCACTCATTCCCAGTAAGACTTAGCTCAGCCTGCAGCACAGTCAACTCTTGTGACCTCCCTGTAACTCCTGAAATTGTTATGGGTTCTGTCACACTGTGATTTGAGGGTATCAGGGTGCATTGAGCACCTGTGTCCACCAAAGCTCTGTACTTCTTCACTTCTGAAGTACCAGACCATTTTACAAAAAACATCTCAATAGACTCTGCTATCCCTGTCCTCTGCCTGGCTGGAGATAGGGTACCTGTAATGCTAAGCTTGATTACCTCATGAAGCGCATGGGCCTGAGCTACTGGCAGAACTACCCCTCAGGTGAGAGGATTGCCTGCAGGACACTGGAACAGCCCCTCTCCTGGAGGAGTTATTCCCAGTGTTTGCACCCTGCGGTTTCCTTACTCTGGTGCATAGAGCATATGGTAGAGTGGCCATGTGGCAAAAGAGGAGCAGCAGGAACAAGGGTGCTGCTGGCAGGCAGGCAGGTAGGCAGGTCAAAGAGAAAGAGAAACAGGAAGTTCTTCTGTTTTCATAGGCAGTCTAGAAAGAAAGTGGGAGTGGGCTAACCACTGCACCCACGGTCAGCTTCAGACCACCCCCAGGAAGGTTAAGCCTTTACAAATGCATATTCAGAAATAAATGTAAAAAAAAAAAAAAAATCAAACTGAAGCAACAACCACAAGGAAAACCCAGACTTAAATTTCTAAATGTACTTCTTTTTTCTTTCTTCTTTTTTTCCCTGCTTTTTGAGTAGGGGGTTTTGAGCATAAAGGAATTGGAAAAATGCATCCACTATTAGGCTACTGTGGCACTACAAAACTCAACTGACTGCTGTCTTATCTCTCTAAGTTTTCTTGAAATATTTAGTAGAGACAAACCACTGTAGAGTTTCTGAATTACATGATGTATCTTACTTGATAGGTAGAACAATAATAAAAGTTTTTAAAGTATCGCCAGAGGCACCAAGTGAAGATGCTAAAGAGGTAAAAGAAAGGAAAGAAGAAGAGATATGTTTTCAATTTCATGTTATTAAGCAAAAAGGAATTAACAGAGCCAGTGTTATATTGAATTCTATTACCTGTGGCAATTCTAATGTTTTTTTAGCTGGTGAAATTTAGCCATGTATAATTTCAACAGGTAATTTTACAGTAGATTTTTTTCTGTGTATGCGTGTGTGTGTATGTATGTATGGATATGTTTGCATGTAATACAGAGGAGATTTATGAGAACAGTATTTTACAAAACAAGAAACATATTAGTTATTCCTTACTAATGTAATACTGACAAGACAGGAATGCTGGTTGGGGCCAGATGTGGCCCTGACGTTCTTTTTATCTTGCTTTGTCTTGCTTATCACAGCAGGTAATTATTCCCATCTGTTGTCAACTTTTATGGACAGAATTTGATTTTTCTGCTCCTCTCCCCCTATCCCACTCTCACCCCCAGCAGAAGACATCAAGTCTGAGAGACCCATCAAGAAATATTTGTGCAAGTGAAAAACCCACTTAGTGGTAGAACTACAGTCCCCCTCCCACACTTCACACAATAGAAAACCAAGGTATAAATACAAGCCTGATTTTGGAACCCAATGTGTGGATAAGAATTTGACAACAAAACCTTGGAGACACATCGATGGATTTTATCCTCCTCTCCTTCCCAGAAGGGATGTCCATATGGTAAGCCGAGACCTCTACAGAATGCATTTTGTCCTGGGCAATTACATATGTAACTACAATTCTGTTTTCTTAAAGCTGTACAGGGATTTCTGCAGTTAAGTTCACCAGCAATTGTAAAGAAACTATATATTGCAAGTGTAAATAAGCTTGTTATTTTGTGCATCTGACTGTTGAAATGTAACTGGACCTACAACAAACTGGGCTGTTCATGTATCTGGTGTCAAGCCTATAATTATGGGAAAATAACATTGTTCTTTGTGCACCTGACTGCTTCCTTTGAAGGGACTTACAACAAAACTGGGCTGTCAATGTGTTTGGTGTCACACATATAGCAATCCACTTTAATTGGCATGCCTATTAAGAGATAAGTCCAACAGCACCTAGACCCTCTGATTTCTGAGGTCTCAGATAGAATGCAAGAGTATTCCTCTCTTACTAAATTTACTCTCCACTTCATGTGACACTGGCAACATAAAAACAACCTGCACCACTTAGTAATCAAAGACTTGTTTCCTCAGCAGGATGGGTTTAGTAAGTGGATAGTAAACTTGTATTCTAAAATTTGTATTCTAAGACATGTGAGCATACACAGACATTTCACACAGACACTACTCAGGGTCCCAGCTCCTCTAAGCTTGTTCATCATTAACCTCCATGAAGCTCACTTCTGACTGGCAGCCAAGGATATCCCTACTAGTGATTACTGTGCAGACACAGAATATATTCCATTGAGAAGTAAATCCACTGTTTCCATATGTTGTATTGCCAGTATTGATGCACAGCATCAATCGTTAATACAAAGTAAATATAACTCAGAAATATTTTATTGATCTTTATCAAATCATGATGGGGATGGTCCATATTACTCCCAAGATGCTCCTGTCCAGTTCTAAGGTGAGGAACCAATTAATTATCATTTCCATAGCTGACCTTCCCCACGAACGACCTTCATAAATGGATTTCCTAAAAGTTTTGCTTATATAAAATGTATTAAACATTTTTATATTTTAACTTGGAAATTATACTAATTAGTATCCAACAGCACAATTTTTATTTAGTAGTTGACTGTTTCTGTAATTATTTTTTGCACTCTGCACTTTGGATCAGGTATCAGATACAGTTTAAAAATGTGTTACCAACGAATACTTATGAATTTTAATGTCAATTTTGGTTAATATTTTCACTATCATCTTCAATCAGATAGACATGGTATTTATTAAAAATCACATATACTTATCCCTATTAGTCACGCAGATCAATTTTAAAAGAAGAAATGTTACTTTTGGCACCATCTTTAGAATTACAAGAAGTAAACTCTCACTTGGGAAATGGTGTTAAATGATAAGACTCTTAAAGGCATCATAGAATCAATCATTCAAGTTGGAAAAGACCTTTGAGATCGTTGAGTCCAAACAGGTAGAGTTTAACTCAAAATGTTATATTACAGACATAAATTCACATGTTTTGAGTGATTCTGCGAGTGAACACACATATAGGCATACACTAATGAAAATGCTCTTCAGTGATAATGCAGGATTTATACACAATTTTATTGCTGCCAGATATGTAAAATCATAGAACCATGAAAGAATGGTTTGGGTTGGAAGGGACTTTTAAATATCATCCTGTCCACCTTTTCTGCCATGGGCAGGTTCCGCTAGACCAGGTTGCTCAGAATTCCATCTAATCTTGCTTTGTGAAGTGATAGCCACATCTCCAGGAAACCTGTGCCAGTGTGTTGCTACCCTCAGAGTAAAGAATTTCTTCTTTACATCTAATCTAAATATAGTGTCTTTTAGTTTAAAACCATTACCTCTTGCTCTGCTCTGCCAAGACAGGTCCTGGTTGAAAAAAAAAAAAAAAAAAAGATTAATGAATTTCTAATAAATAGCTGGGTTAGGGAGTTTTTCTGTTTGTTTGTTTTGGTTAGGTTTCATTTGGTTTGGTTTGGTTTTTTGTTTTTTGGTTTTTTTTTAAACTGAACAACTATAATTTCTGCTCTGAATAACTAGAATCTTTTACTACCTTTTATTTTTGTTCCTTTTCCCTTGGTAAATATTCTAATCTGAAATGGTAAGTATTTTAGTTTCCCAATAATCATAATAGTTGTGGGGGTTTTTTTATTGCTGTATGGAAAAACTATTTAACATTTTAATCTTAATTTTGTCTCTTCAGTGCCAGTACGTACTCACATTAATTGTCTGATTAGAGATGCAATGTACCACTCTACTGTGTTTTTCCACAGCTAGTATTTAACTTATTGGGAGGGGGGAAGGGGTAAAGTGGGTTGTGGTGTTAAAAAGGCAATGTTGTCCCTTTTATTCTGTTCTGCAAGATATTTTGGACTACCTGGAAACAAAGAAGTTAAATTCCAGGGCTTCCTGTACTTATCCATTAATTTTTCTCATTTTGTAAGTAATAATCTTACTTTGTAACTGTTTTGATCAGTAAATCCTCTGTGGCAGAGCCCTTTGTTTATTATACTGAGCTATGATGGGAAGATTTACCAATACATCAGGTGGGTTTCTTAGTAGTTTAAAACTTACTTTCTGTTGTGGACAAAGACATATTACAAGTTCTGGGGATTAAGATAGAAAGTCTGAAATACATTACATTTCTAAATATGATTTTCTAACTAAAAGTAAAATAAATGCCTAGGAAAAAAAGAGGCTATATTTTGTAGAAAATAAACTGAATACATAAAACATTGACTAAACTAACCAAAAATTCCTGAAAACAACTTACTGTTCCTCAATAAAATATGCTTCATGCTCAAACCATTTATTTTTCATGTCTTGCAATAAGCAAGCTCTAAGCACAGTTCACTGTGTGATAGATTTACTTCCACAAAGTTTAGCCTCCCTCAGTCCCGATTCATTGACAGAGTTCCATCGAGAAATTTATCAACAAGGGTCAATGACAGAGAGGTCACAACTACAGATACATCTCATGTATTTTTATGTAGAATAATTGCCCTCTGAAAAAGTAGACACCTGCAAACATAGAGGAAACTCTGAGAAAATATTAATTTACCTAAAATAAAGACTAAATATTGACAGTCACCAACAGCTTTATCTCTTGAAATGGAATCTAATTCTTAGATCTCAAAAGAGAGTTCAAAAGTATTATTTCACTGAGATGATTTTATAATCATATTGTAGAAGCATACTGATTTATCTAGTACGGAGAAAAATTAAGTAAATAACTCCCATTGTAAATCTGCATTGATTCATAGGTCATTTCACTAAAAATTCTTTTATGACAGACAGATAATGTCAAAAAATATCTAATGACACATTATGAGACTGACTCTTTGGGCAGTGTGAGTAACAGAGCAGTATTTTATTGGAGTTTCCAGAAAATTATCAGACAGAAAGAATACCTGAAACAAAGTTTTTGCAGTATTGATCCCCATTTGACTACTTCAAGGGACTGATTTAGGAATAACTGTATCTCTGATACTTGGTTATGAATGTCCAGGTTATTATTTACACAATATTAACAAAGTCTCTTTGAAATTCCATCAACTGGTCTTTCACATAACAAAATATACTCTAGTTTATCGATATACCACTGGGCACATCTTGCTGACCTTCTGCTGCTGCCTCTCATCTCTGGTGTGTGTTTTTTTCCAACATCTGAGGAATAATGTACATTACAGCACTCTTTTTTTTTTTTTTTATGCCCATCTGTGAAGGGCACTGTTATGGTTCACACCCAGCCAGCACCAAAGCCCTGTGCAGCTGCTCAGACAACTGCTCCACCAACTCTCCTGAGGGACAGGAAGGACAACAGGGAGAAAAAGGCAAAACTCTGTGGATTGAGATGAGTTAAACAGAACAGCACAAAGAGACAGAACAATAATACTAATGAAATGCTATTTACATCAAGTGGTACAAAACACAGCTCTGAACTTGATCCTCTGATCCTACTCTGACGTATTTGCCTGTGCCACGTCACAGTCACCTACAAGGCACCAGTGAGCCCTACATTTACATAGTAAGCATGACATCAGAACAACATTAAATGCTCATTGACTGGTTCAACTGCCCATCTTCCCTGTCACATCTCCCAGATTCTTGTTAAACAGACAAAAAACAACCAAAAACTTAACCTTATTCTAGTTGAAATCAAGACAGACAGTTTGCTAGCATGGCAGTTAACTCATGTTTGTCTATTTTGATAAATAATTGAAGCTCAAAAATTGCCAACTGAAATCGAGGTCATATGGTCAGATGTAGCTATCTGCTAAGTGAACATCTACCCCTGAACTGTTTATTTCTCAGATGCAGATTGGACATCTACACTTAGAGTGAAATTCAGTCCTTGATACTCAAAGAGTTATGTTATTAATAA